>QVOB01022479.1:0-24289 GCA_014839585.1 Pseudomyrmex concolor
ATTTATTTGTTGTATATTTATTTATAGAATATACATGTATATATTTTGACAACTATTCTTCTGAACAGGTAAAAATACTCTCAGCTGGTGATGGCAAGTGCAAAGCGCAATTTACCGTGTTGGAAGAGCATACAAATGTAGGTGGCTCTTTACACGGCGGTTTTACCAGTACTGTCATAGATTGCATATCTTCGTACGCTTTGATGACCGCCAGATCTGATGCTCAATCTGGACTTTCCGTAGACTTACACGTAACGTAAGAATCTTTCGAGTAGATCTATTTATTTTCATACTACGATGTACATATATCGCTTATATATAGCAAGACATTAAAGTAGCGGCAGTTGTAACGTGATTATCTTTAATTAGTAAAAAGTACAAATGCTTATATATGTATGTATATAATGTACAACGGAAGGATTAATGGCACAGGTTTTTGAATTCTGCACTTCCTGGCGAAACGGTAACGGTCGATGCTAGAACTATACGGTATGGTAAAACTATGAATTTTCTCGCCGTCGAGCTCACGAAGAACGACGGCAAGGACGTTGTCGCCCGTGGACAACACACAAAGTTTGTCAAGCCACCGAAGACCGGATAAAGCTATATCGCTGGTCGATTTATCGCATTCATTGGTATTTATGATGTATGTGTGTGTGTGTAGTAATAATATTTACATATAATAAAGAAAAGATCAATTTAGTCATTTATTGCCGTGTTCTAGCTTCGTCCAGTAACGACCTCAGTTCTTTAACTCTGTGCGATAAATTGTCAGCCCGCTCTCGCAGTTCCCTAGCCTCTCGATCGCTCTCCTCGAGCATCTCCTTCAAGTATTCCATCTTCTTCTCGCGGCTCAACGATTCCGCATCCCTCGCATGGCTTTTGTGACCGGGCGCGAAATACTTCTCGGCCTCTCTGCGCACACGAGCGACGGTGTTGTCGCGATCCTCGCAATTGTCGCAACAGTCGGACCACGCGCTCAGATCAACGTAGGGAATATCGTCGCAGTTTACGTAGCTATTGTCGCCCGTGGGCAATAAGAACACGTTCGGTTGTACGCGAGTTATGTTGTCGCCGTTGTCGCACAGAATTCTGGCGAGCGACGTCTGCCTAATTTGCGCAAGCTGCTCATCGCGAAACACCCCGGGATTCTCGTACCAGAACCGATCGCCGTCCCGAGTACGCTTGAATTGCTCCAGCAGAAGACACGCGAACAGCGGCCCGACCTTCGCTCCCGGCAATTGATCCTCGAGGATCCCGCCGACCCAGACGTCTATGTTACCCGGATGACCGTACAGCTCGCGCAACTTCTGCCGCACGTGGCCGCTTCTGATCTCGGCAGACAGCTGCTCGAACGTCTCTGCGCGCGACATGTTGCAGAAATCGCGCCACTCCAAGTAACCGGGAAGACCGTGATCCCGTCCGCGCTGGATGTTCATCGCCGCCAGATCCAACGCGACCGCGTGCGCGGTACGGAACAGGTGTTCGGTAAGCTCGATGTTGAGATTCTGCTCGGGCAGCTTGAGCTTCGCCGCGGTGGCGTACATGCCGCGGAGCAACGGATCGGTGCCGCCTTCCTCGACCAGCCGCCAAGGCGAAAAGAAGGCGTCGCGCAGATCGAGAGGACCTTGAGGAATCGATTGGAACGAGGCGTCTAGACGTTGAAGACGCGGCTGGATGAGCGAGTGGCCGAAACGCAGAGCCGCGGTGGCGAAGACGTTGGATATACTGGCGTCAACGGTGGGATCGTAGCGCGGCAGAGACGCGATCAACGGGCCAAATATCCGTGGCAGCCAGTGCTGATACGTGATATGTTGCATCTCGGCGCCGACTATGCGCCTCGCCTCCTGATATAATTTTTCGCCTTTCCAGTGCGGATTCATCTCGCGAAGCGCGCGAGCGATGCGGTTGTGTTCGCGCAACCACACGGTGTGCATCGCCAGCAGGCCGACTTGCTCGTTCGCGCGAATATCGCCGGCCACGAAGCAGTTGATCGAACTCTCCAGCGGGTCTCTGCGGCAGTCGACAAACTGGCCGGACATGTAGGGCAGCAGCGGCTTGTGACCGGGAATCGTGGAGCCCTCTCGGAGCAGTCCGCGATCCGTCGTGAAGTCGCGCAGATTGCGCGCCAGGTCGTCGTCGTAACCGTAAACCTGTGATGCGTCCAGGTAGCTGGTCAACTGGTTCAACTGCTCTCGGGGAGTGAGACCGCCCCATAGGACGCTGGTCGCACCGGAACCGCACACGGCGCTGGTTCTCACGAAGTCGATGCATCGTCGATTGGTGACACGCGGATCGCCCGGCGGCACCTCCATCGGGAAACAGGGCGCGGCGTTGTCGCAGGACTTCTTGCAGTCGATCCCGTCCCACGACTCGCTCGACACCGACGGCAACGCGTGGTCGAGATCGTGATCGAGAAACTGACCCCACTGCATCACCATGTGGGTGATCTCGTCGTCGGACGTGATGTCGTGCGTGGATATCAGAGTGGTCGACACGAGGCGCGCGGCCGGCTTCGGATAGCCGTAATAGAGCCGGTCTTTTTCCCAGCCGACCGGTATCGAGAAGCCGTTCTCGTAAATGGGTTGCAATATCCTGCGGAATCCCGTGTACGACGAGCCCCACGTGGGATTGCGTAGATTGTTGCATCTGCCATCGATGGTGCGGTATTTGTTGTGGTAGCACCTGTTGGTGCAGTTCTGTCGATGCCTATGACCGGTACATCCGGATAGCTGCTCGATTTCTTTCACCTGGGAACACACAAGTTGTCGTTTTTTAATTTCTGATCAAACATTATACATTTTATCTTCTCTTTACCTGTTCGTGCGTCAAGATCTCCTCGTAACGGAATTCACCGGTTACGTTCGCCTTGGCGCCGGCGTTTACCATACGTCGAATGTTGACGAGAGTTCTCTCGAAGAGCTCGGCGGGCCTGGCGGCCGCCCGACCGACCGCGTTCGGAAACCGCGTGAACCGATACGGATTCACGTGTCTTGGAGTACCGTCGGTGCCGAAGAGAGACGACAGAGTCTTGTTGATGGCGCGATCGATCTCGTCGGTGGCGTCGTGGAAGGCTCGTATGACGAGCGTGTCCGTCGCGCCGGGCTGCCGTACGCGCACCAGTGCGTGTGCAATTGCGCGACCGTTGTCATTCACAGCCGAACACTCGTATCTGCGAAAAAGTGTGTCGTACAATGTAAAAAATTAACTGCACTTCTTTTTTTTTGCGGAAGCTCTCTATTTTTAGTTCTTAAATTCTTCTTCCGTACAATTTTCTCATCAAAATCCGGTGATATATATTCAAACGATCGACGTCACGCGAGCCTCACCTGCCTGTATCCTGCGGCGTCACGTTGAAAATGAGGAGACTTCCGCCGCGCGTGACCTTGAACCTGCTGTCCTCGATCATACTGCCGTCCTTTCTCCAGTGTATCACCGGCTTCGGCGCGCCCTGAGCCCGGCAAGACACTTCAATTGTGGCGTCCGGTTCCACTTCCATATCCTGCGGCGTGATGAGAAATCGGGGCGCGGTCGAATCGCGGACAAGCAAATCCGCGACACCATCGGTCACGTGGTCGATACTTCGGAGATGACACTTGTACTTGCCCTGATCGGTCTTCTTGACCGCGTGAATGCGCAGCGAGGTGTTGTCGCGTCCGAGCAGGATTCTGTCACCGGCGAAAATCGGCCGGCCGTCCCGGCTCCACGTGATCTTAGGCATAGGTCTGCCGAATCCCCGGCAATAGAAAGTCACGTCGTCGCCCTCGGTCACGTTCTGCGACTTCGGCCCTTCGACGAGTTCCAGCGTCCCCGCCACGATCACCGCTCTGGCCTGCCTGGACTTGGTCGAGCCCATGTCGCTTCTGGCCACGCACTCGTACATCCCGTAATCCTCGTCGGTAGTGTTGATGATCACCAGGGTGCCGTCTTCGTGGATCACGTACTTCTCGCCATCCTCGCGGATCATCGTCATCGCGCCGCTGTCGTCCGACCACTGGTTTCTCATCCACTCGATCTTCGGCTTCGGATCGCCCGTCACTCGGCACGTCATCGTCATCGTGTCCCCGAATCGGACCACGGTATCCTCCGGTCCTTCTATTATGCGCGGTTTCGCTGCAGGGAGAATCTTTCGTTACTTTCGGCTGAGGATCGACGAGAAATGTACGAATAAATGCACTACTGTTTATATTTTACGCATGTTATCTTTAAATTAAGAACAAATTGAACATTGATTGATATGATTCAAATTGTATCTTTTAAACTTTTCGAAAGAAAAATATGTTTAATTTTCTTTTATTCTTATCGCTTTCTTTCTCTGTGAAGTGAAACGCGCCCCGAGACAGTAGCCTTGACATCCTTTGCAAAGTGGATAATAATATAATTTTGAAATTGCAGGAGTGCCGCTACCGTTCGTTTAATGACAAGAAAGCCTAGCTTTAAAATTAGTCGGCGACGATCAAATTGAATGGAGATCCCGATTTAACTTTCCGGTGAAGGATCACGCGATAAACACACGCGAATCATCCCAGGCGTCGTCACGCAAGACACAGCACGACGGTGTCAACAACCGCTACAACGTGATCGATGTTAAAGCCTTCTTTGTACCAGCAATTACATCGAAGTCGCAAGACGATTGACTTGTACAGACAAAAAGCGAGAAGGCAACTCAGTTCGTAAGAGAAAGTTTTTTATATTCAAGTACACACATACTCGTGCAATAAAAGTCTGGAACATTTTTGTTTTTGTTAAAAGTAAAAAACTGTTTTTTTTTATAAATAAACTAAAAAATAAAAAAGAATCTCAACATACAAATTGAAACAAAGTCAATTTTGCATCTTGTCTTTGGATGATCGCGTTGGAATGTCTCGCAATAACGATCTGCCAGGAATTCTCTTTACTCAACTGCAATGGAAGTCCTCGGGCGACATCGTCGTCAGGGAACGGCCGCTCATCGCGTGCGGGGACTGGCAGACGGCCGCCATTTCCGTCGGCCTGTCGCGAAAGCGCTCCACCAGCCAGACCAGGTTGCAGTCGCAGACGAGCGCATTGCTGTCGAGACGCAGCCGCGTCATAGGGCCGACGTTGAGGAACGCGTCGGCCGGCAGGCTGTGCAGCTTGTTGCTGTAAAGAAACAGACGCTCGAGCGCCGGTAGATCGTTGAACGTGCCCGGCTGAATTTTTCGCAGACGATTGTGATGCAGATACAGCTGCTTGAGCCTGGGTAGCTGAGCGAACGCGCCCGGCGCGATGTGCTCGATGTGATTTTTGTACAAGTAGAGTATCCGTAGATTCGGCGCGCCCTTGAACGCGCCCGCCGGTAAATGCCGAATGCGGTTGTCGTTCAGCAACACGGTGTGCAGCTGATCGAGTCCGCGAAACGTCCCTGGCGGCACCTCCGTGATGTGATTAAATCGGAGATCTCTGAAAAAGTTCATTTGCAATCTCGACAAAAAAGACAAAAAATGCACATGTGAAACATTGCACTTGAAATTTATTAAAAATTTTTATTTTTTTGACAGCTGTGTGTTTATACTACAGATTCTTTTGTGCTGAATATTCCGCTAACGGCGGATATGTAAAATAATTTAAACACGACGTAAAAATAAGCATGACGTTATTGAAAAAAAAAAAAAAAAATATGCAGCGAACATGTCGATTGCGATTTTACGCTGTACTTGCGCGAATTAATGATTCAGAAATTTATCAAGCTTGCGAATAACATAGGCGCATTGCGTAATCGCGCCGTAATTATTATTACGTCGGCGCGCCACGAGACAAAGATATATTTCTCTCTGGCTATCAGGCGCAAAGCCTCTCTTAATTAACAATTTTATCCGACCCGTTGCACATTACTTCCTTTCTAAATTACTCGAGTTCTCGCGCTCGACCCCGCGGTATTTTAACCCTCTTATCGCGCCGGCAAATCTCCGGCGTGAGCGCGCACAAAGAAACGAAAAAGAAGCGCACGTATAATTTTTGTCCGCGAGAAGAGAGACAGCGGACAATAAATTCCAAATTAATCGATGCTGTCATACTCAAATCTCGTTTGTAAACAAAGTCGCCGACAAACTTTACAGAGAAAAGACGAACAAAGAAAAATTTTCATCGAATGGTTTTTTACTTTCAGAAAAAATTCTTTTTAAAAAATGACAATTTCTGTTTCTACTTTCCGTTTCTTGTGTGTGCTAGGCGCCGCGATACCGTTATCATTAATTAGCGAGCAGTCACTTAGATTCCTCTGCGTTCAGCGGACGCACGACCGTAACGTATAAATCGGCGGCTTATTCACTTAATACGGCGCGACAGAGCGATTGAACGGTCTCATTAATAACGGTGATCGCGGCCGGTTAATTAAGAATTAGTGACGTTAATAGCGGCGGTGTTGAATGACGTACGAGTTACGGTTCCGAGAAGATAGTCTCGTCCGGAGACCTGTTCTCAGACCGACCGTATAAATCGCCGTATAAATTGATTTCGTTGAAGCTGATTTATCGCATTTGTTAGCAAAATAAATACTGAAATAAAAATATTTAAAAAAAACTGTGCATAACAGAGTTATAAAATGTACATTAAATATATCTTCAAAGATATTTCGAATAAAAAATGAAATATTCCGAATTACCAACGCCTACGCGCTCACGTAAATTTAAACGGATTCAAAAGCGGTAGCGGCGAATGCCACACACACATACGCAATGGACACACACGACATCGATACCTGACATTAGGGCGCGGGTAGTTTAAACGCGCGCGAACGCGTAATTTCTGCCTCTCGCGAGAGGCAGAAATTTTTATGCGCGCGCTCTGTTTTACATGTAATCAGAGATTACGGCGTGACGAGCACGTAAGGGACGATGTGTGTCTCGGCGAATCAGTGTCTGCGGAGAGAGACAAGTAGGTATATATTTATTCAGCGAGGCCCGCGGGAGCTCGAGACCGGGTACTTAACGCGACACTCGATATTCCAGTCAACGTCTGTGACGGGGATATTCCATCGATCATCGGCCGACGAGGCGTGTATATACCTGTTCCGCGGTAATTTTAGAGGATCGTAAATTGCGAATTATCCGTAAAGCGCGATACGCAGCGAGAAACTTCAGCCGCGCGAAACTCACTCACGCGCGCGGTGAAAAATTCTCACGATCGGAAACCGCAGAGATCGAATGAGATAAACGGATCTTTGCGAGATGAACAAATGACGGAATAAACCAAAAAAAAAAAAAAAAATCTCGAGTTAGCTCCTATTGAGTAACTCGCGCCTCTCGATAACGTTATCGCGTCTCTTGTCAAAAACGATTTTTCGATAGCGACATTTGACTCATCGCTCTGTACATCGCCTCGCTCATCGCTTCTTTCTTTGTATTCTGATCTCTCGAATCTTGCCTAACGCGATATCACAACCGAACTTGTCAACTTTTTCGCGCGACGACTTTTATCGACTTTACCGCTCGCTTTTTTGGCAGTGAAGTCACCGCCGGAAAGAAGGTCGCGCGCTCTCCGAGTTTCTTCGCGAGATTCAAAACGACCTTCGCGTTTTGCTCGAGAACAAAGGCATTTCCTAATCTCGCGAATTGATGATGCGTAGCGCAAATTGGAAGCCGGACGGCTCATCGCTGTGTGCAACAGAAATAGCGCGAACGCGGGGGTAACGTTACGAGCTTGTTCGTGCATAAAACAGCGCCAGAGAAAAGCATTTAAGCTCATCTCCGGCTCTCACATGAGTCATGCCGCGCGTGTGTGTATATAGGGAAACTTTTACGAGCCGTTCTTCTTCTTCTTCTTCTTCTTCTTCACTCGATTGCAACACTAACAGACTCATCACCGTCGCAGACAATCACGATATTAATCTACGAGACAAGCTTTTTGTTTCGTGGATTCCTCTAATGACCGTTTTATTTATTACCCGACTTTTCGCGCGCAAAAAACACGAACTCCCGAGAGAATTAGTGAGACGCGGTCACACTTTGACGGAAATTACGTGCCGATTTCTTTTCGAAAGAGTCGGAATGTATGCGCCAAAGTTAAGAGACTTAATTGAGATAAATGAAGGAAGAGAGTTTGGTTTTTTTTCTTTTTATCGCAATTAAGAACTTTTGTTAATTACGATGTTCTTCCGATAGTTGATGTAAGAGAGAAACATCTAAGAGCAAAAAAAGAGTTACACTTCTGAATTCGCTTCAAGTTACAATTTTCATCGTTTGCGCTTAACACACAGTTACAATGACCTGTGTCATCTAATCGCAAGTGCGAAACGGGTCATGGTTATTTTCCTCTTGAGCAATTTCTTTGCAAACCAACCTTCGACGAATGTGTTAATAATTTGTGGAGAGCTAGACGTCGTAAAAAAAAAAAAAAAAAAACAAGTCAATTTTTGTTCGCGACGAATAAGTGGCCGACAGAGTTTCTTAAGCTGCTTTTTGTGTAAAAAAACACAATTTTCCTAAGCTGCGCTTTGTACAAGGAAAAGCGGATTTGCGAAAAACTTCGCTTTGAAGTTTAATTTTGTTTATTATTATTATTGAACAGCATTTGATCGCACTTATCGCTGAATCATAGAATCAGCAAACTGATTCGCCGATGTTTGTCCCGCCGCTTCGTCTTTGTCCGGACGCTTTGCGCAACGCACGACGTACAATAAAAATTGATAAAGAACCCGAGTACGCACGTCATTTACGGACTACTGATTATCGTCGGTGTGTTTATTTTTTCTTTCCAAGCGACTTACGATTACACATCGATGAGACAGATAATCGGGTAAATTGGGATAAAACGATAAAACTATATCGGTCGTCCGCATGTTTAAGAGACATATTACACAGCGCGTTATCGCTTTCTCTTGGCTTCAATATTTTTCGAGAGATCGATACTATCGGTATATATTACCTCTTTTACATTAACATCGGTTCTTATTTATGATACACTCGTTGTAATTCGTATATATATATATATATACATATATATATATATACATATATATATTTAACCAACGTTGTTCTCGGTTGACTAATTGGCGCTTAATTATCTCGTCATGCATTATTCATAAAGTAACAATACGCACGCGTTATTCATGGATTATAAATATTTATGCGTAATTATATTCGTAATATTGCGATATCAAAACAGATTGGGACTGTCTGCCACTTCGGTGTGCATCGAGATCGCACCGCCGCTTTGCTCCATTCGCCTTTGTTCCTTTCTCCGAAGCTCCACTTTAGCACCACTGCATCGCGAACTTATATATAGTTTCTAAACAGCCCGCAAGAACGCGATTTTGTCGATCCGTCCGGCCTCGAGACAATAAATCACAGTTGTGAATCAAACTACCCCGTTGTCGACGTGAATTTTTTTTTTTTTTCGATTCTCACACGCAAAATATACACGAATCGTAAAAAAATTTTTTTTTCAGTCTCACGTTAAAAATATAAGTGCTACGCATCGAATCGTGATATTACGCGACGATATTTAACTTTCGTTAGCCGCGTTTTTTTTTTCGACCACTCTTCAACGTCAGAGGAAACGCGTTTCCAGCATTGCAATCGAATAAACGATTTAAATTATCCTTCGTGCCGCGCGAGGAGAGCGAATGTTCTCCGCACGTGAGAAAGCGAATGTTCGCCGCGCCGATTCCGATCTTCTTTAACAGCGAGGATCATATATTATCTTGATTAGTATCTTTTCCGAGCGTGAATATGCACTTTCTCTCAACCTTTCATCTTTGATCTTTCGACCTCGTTGTACAATTCATGCCGATTATCAGAGCGATTTTCATCGAGAGATCGCACAAGTGTGTCTGGAAATCACGAAATTTCCATTCACAATTATCTCCGTAATTATCTCGGAAAGGTAGGGAGGAATATTTGTCAAGCAGCAGCGATAGGATCAGGTTTCCGAAGCAATCTTCGCGCCAGGACTCGCCTCCTCGAATGACGGAGGAGATGCAATTGATCCCAATTTCAGATAAGACCACCAAGAGAAACGAGAGCGACTTACAGGACGGTCGTGTTGGCGGGCACCCGCGGCACCTGGCGCAGCTTCAGAAACATGCATCGCACGAGCGTCAACTTCTCGCACACGCATTCGTGCGGGCATTTCACCGTTGCACCGAGCGGCGCAGGATCTGCCGCTTTTGCTCGCCGCGGAACCAACAGCAGCAGCATGAGCAGCAGCAACATCCAGACGAACAGGTCCATCACGAGCCGCCTCATGTCTTTCTCGCGACACTTTTATTCAGACACACTCGAGAAAAAAACTCGCGCGGTATCGACACCACCACGTGGAGTTCATCGGACGTGCGTGCAGGACACACACGCACGTTCGCTCGAGTATAAATGAGAGAGGAAAGGAAAACTTTCACTCTCGTCGCGGGAGACTCTCAGCGAGTGAGACAGAATTCGACACCGGTAACGGGAGGCGCGTTAATCCGCTCCGGAATAAGAGATGAAAAACGAAAGGGGAACCAACAGAGAAGATGGGAAGCGCGTCGCCGCGCCGCGACCGTTCCGATCGCGCAGTTCCCGTGCCGGCGGCAGCCACACTACTGTTGCGCTATGCGACTCCTACTCGCGCCGGGACCCCGTCGAAAGAGGAATCCAACGTCGGAGGAGACCCACCACGGTGCGTGCTCCAACATAACGCGGGAGTTACGGAAAGGCTTCTCCGCGGGAACGGAACCCGCTCCGCTCCGCTCCTCCCGCTGCTCCTCCTCGTGCCCCCGTCGTCGTCGTCGTCGTCGCACAGGTATGCCGGACAAAACGTGCCACGAAACGGAGAGTACACAAGGGTACGAGCGGATACACAAGCGAGAGCGGCATGGGGGCGATTGATAAGTATCCGAAATGACGGGCACAGACGGGGCAGTATCACATCGCGCTGTTGTTGACAAGTTTCATTCTTCAGAAGAGCAAATGTCAAACGAGCTGGCTCGTTATCGCGCGTAGTGTTTGTGACACGACAGCTCGCCAAAGTAAGTAGATCGTACTTGCCGCAATTCGCACTTCAACTGTTGCAATGTAGCTGAAATTTTCAAGTTAGACCTTCGGATACTTATTAATCGCCCCTCCGAGGTATATTCATTTACATGCTGACGATGATGCGCCGCGATATCCGCTCGCAATTTTGATGGTATCAGCGAGATATAACTTGTAGCGAAAAAATCCGACTGGTTTTTGACGAGCGGCGGCCTAACAGCGATCTGAAGCGCATTAAAGTGTTCTTCGCATTTCTTTACATTTTTCTTCCGATATTTTTGTCGATATTTTAGTTTTTTCGATCGACAGATATTATTTTAACATATATACAAGATATACACATATACATTATATATATATATATATATATATATATATAATGTATATGGACCGCAGATATAGGCGTGTTCATGTTTTCAGTACACCTGAACACACGTAGAACACCGCGTTGTGTTGTTTGTAGGCGCGCGAAGGTTTTATTTATCGGCGCTTAAATGTAGATATGATAAAATACACATGTCTCGGAGAGAGAGAAAAAAATGCGGCGACTTCAAGAAAACGCGGCTTTGTAACTATCGCCGTTTATTTCGTCTTACGCGAATTAGCTTTGTGCGTTTATGCACTTGTTTGACTTGTGCAACGTTTTCTGGACCGAGCGATGCTCGCGCGATACGCGACGGTCTCAACATGAATCAAATCAACGTATCTGATACATAAAGTGAAGATATATACAAGCCTCGTCTCCGGTGTCGTTTCTCGGGATTGCAGTTGACGGACGTCAAACCGGGATGTGAATGAACTTATTTCAATGTCGCGAAATTGTCACACGATCGATCGAGAAAGAGAACTGTTAGGAGAAAGATTCTCGCGTTTTCTTTTCACGCGCCGAAGTCCATTTTCTCCGTGCAATTGAAGAGTGCGTGAATTCCGCTCGTTGGAGGAACATCAGTGCGAAATGCCATCCGGTGATGGGCATGACTGGTGTAAAGATAACAGCACTTAATTGAATCGATGGTTTGACGAGGCTCCGTGACGAAGCGATCTTGGTCTATAAATAGCGCGACGCGAAAGAGATATTGGCGCTAATATATTCCGCGTGGACATCACGTCTGAGAGATACCAGCATATGCGATCTTCGCAATCGACGAGATACTCCTCGACCCACAGGGCTTTTTCGCTCAAGTGTTCGTTGGTTCTCTCGAAACGAATGCCGTCGCTCTCGCGAGCAGAAAAGAAACACAAAACGGGAATTCCGTTCGCGGTCTCAACGAAGTTGAGGCAAAGCCACTACAGAGAAGTCGTTGTCGTCATTGAACGCGGCTGCATATGCGGAGAGAGAACAATGCAGGTGCAATGACGCGCGGAACAAAAGAATATTAAACGAAAGGAAAAGTATTAACATACTAGGTCACATACTGCGCAAAGAATTGCAGGGTAACTCGGTGCGTGTCTGAAAGAAATGCAGAAATATATGTGTGTGTGTGTGTGTGTGTGTGTAATAAGTTACAATTAATTACAAATTTTACGTAAAAAAAAACTCTGTCGGATTCGACAGAGTTTTCTTTGCTTGGCAAAAATTGCCTTCGATATTCCTCGCGCCTTCGTCAGTCTCGTCGTAAATAATTCGTTAACATTAGCAACGACGACGGGAATGTTAATTTATTTCACAATGTCGACAGCTTCGCGTCCTTTGTTGTTTTCCCTGGAAGGAGATATTCTTGTTACGAGGTCGAGGAGCGTGGTTCCTGCATGTCTCTCTCGAGACAACATGAGACTCCGACAGCCGACTTCTCTGACGGCGAGATATGCGTTTTAGATTAGACTTCATGCGCTAGACGCGTATCGCACACGCTAGTGGAATTAAGTGGAGGACAATTCGTCAAGCAAGATAAATTTATTGCTTGTCTCGAGAGAAAATTTTAATAAAGTAATTACAAGAAGCAGTGGTGGTTCATGAAAACGTACAACGAACGAACTCTCTTTCCTCTCCTTAATTCATTTTGTTTGAATAAAGACAAGAAATTAAAATAAAATCGTAGGCTATAATAAAATACAATATATAAACACAGTAATTACATAAATTAATTTCTAAGAATAATAAATTTAAATATTTCTTTCGCGCGGGTCATTAGATAATTTAATCGCGCGTGCCGCTCCGACGACTTGTCTGTAGTTGCACGAAAGGAGATTTCAGTCATATTTCGTGTCAAGCGCGCCCACTCGGGATTACGCATCCACCACTTTAGGTAACACGCGGTATCATCGTCATGCATAAGTATATTATCGGCGACAAGTGTCTTAAAGAGTTTCGGTTGTCCGGCGAAAGGCCGACGAGTCTGAACGTAATGGGATTTACATGTGTCAATGAGAAACGGCTAACATAAAAAAGAAAAAGAATATAAGTTAAACCGCTCTCTGAAGATTATAGCGCGATTCCTTTCAATTTTAACATCGATATTTCGAACGCGCGCTCCGTTCGGAAATTCGAGTGCCACAAGCAATCAGTTATTTCCGTGAGTTTTGTTACCTTCGAACGTTCCTCGCGATCTGTTTTTAGGCTTCCGGCGCGGATCCGTTTGTCACGGCTTCGCCGCGAGAGATTTCCGCTCTTTGTTCGCCGAGCGCTTCAATTTCAGCTCGTCTTTGCGCCCGCAGATGTTCAAAGGGGCGTATGTACATACATATATGTGCGTTCGCTGCGCATCGCGAGATATCGAATATTGATTGCGTAATCCGTTACAATGTAAACGCGCGACGAGAAAATCGATTTCGCGCGCGCGTTACGTCCCGATTGTGTAGGAAGCGATTATCGCGTTACATAACTATGTAACAAATGTGCGTCTGTCGCGAACAGACGTGCGATTTGTTCATCGAAGCGAGATGAAAAGCAAAAAAGGTTTTAATTAATGTTGGTGGTTGAGAAAAAATATCTCGAGACTTGCGAAAACACACGTGAAAAGAAAGAACGACGGTGTCGTTCGAACTCTTTGATCGGGAAAATGTCAGGACAAAAAAGTTTGTTTTTGTTTTTCTGCGTGTCACAATTTTTTTTGCGCGTCAAACGGATATAGGCAAAGTCCAACTTCCGGTATATATATCGACGGCAAATCGAGCAAGGTTAATCGCAATGTTCCTGTATATAAAGCGATAGGCTTTTTTATGAAATGACGGAAATCGCGAATAGAATCGAGCAAATCAATGCATTAGGAACACTAGCCGTGCCTACGGTTTGTTTGAAGCAAATGAATGTCGAGGCGAAAAAAAAACGAAGTCGGTAATATCTTTTTTTTTCTACAATTAACACCCTTTTACACTATCGTCTTTTTCCGGGCGAAAGAAACGAGAAGAAGTTTGGGGATGCAAAAACGTTCAACAGAAAATTCAGCAAAAAAATTAACATGTTTCTAAAAGTTTAACATTTTTTTTACTCTTTGCAATAAATGTTTAGACTCGCGCGCAATCTCTAGAAAATATCTCGGAGACGAATCGAAAGCGAGAGTTTCGTTCGCGCACAAAAGACTTCAATCGTGTCGTTTAAAACGCGCGACGAGAGAGAGAGAGAGGGTTTTACTTGCCCTCAATATTAATATTTATCATTACAATTGCGCAGAGGGCAGGTCTTGTTCTCGCAAGGGCCATAACGCGAGATGCGTCACTGCCGCTCGATCTTATGGCTCGAGAGGCGCGGCTACAGAAATAGCCCGTGACTCAATATTTAGGCAGCGCCGATTTGCCGCAATAAATTCGCTCGTCACGGAGTCTCCTGTAGAACGGTATACAGGAAACTCGCTGTCGCTGGGTACGAACAGTTGAATTCGAAAGATACATCCTGTTGTAGGGTAGTTCGGACTTGATGTGCCACAAATTTCTCGCAAGGACTTTCTCGTGACTGCGAAACGTACAAAAACCATTTTGGAAAAATTTTGATATTTTACAGGATGTACAGTAAAACTTAAATTATTATTAACACACGCGGCGATGAGACAGAAATTTTATTGAAGTCTTAAAGTCCTCAACGAGTATGTGTTTAACGTAAGTGCGCAACAGTAACTGCGTGCGGAATAAATTTAAAACAAAGTTGCAAATATATATATCTCGTATGTATTTTTTTTTTTTTTTTTTTTTTTTTTTTTTTTTTTTACTCAATACAAGGCCAGTCACGGCAGATACGCGTACGATGTGTTGCGCCGGATAATGAATACAGATGAGAATGATTTTATTATGTACCTACATGTGTGTAATATATGTAATATACATATATTATCGAGTGCGAATGTGTAAATTATACGTATCACGTACAAGATCGCCGAGAAATTGTGTATATTACAATATTGCAAATCACTCTCTCTTGGTGTTGTTTTCTTCTAAAGATATGAATATGTGCACGTTCTCGTTGCTGTGACGAGATTGAGAAGAACACGATTTACCGCCAGAATCATATGTATTCAATATAAACATATTTACATACACACGTATTCGTTACTACACTTACGGTTTTCGTCGTCGGTTTTCCATTGATCGATTCGCACTCATCCTAAACAATGGTACTGCTAGGACAAAACGTGTAAAAAAATGAATGCAACTAATCAAACCGCTAACTTTGTACTTTGACATAACAAACTTTATTTGGTTTTGCGTTGTAGTATACAAAATAAAATTAATTTCTCTTTTTCGTGGTACATATATGTGTGTGTGTGTATATATACATATATGTATATGCATATACACAAGTAGTGCATATAAACTTTACGCACAAGCTGTTCTCCTGTGAAAACTATTTGAAAGCAACACAGAGAGGAAACCGAAAAAATTGTTCATCACACAAAAAGGTTTTTGTTTACTCGATGTACCATATAAATACGTCTGCGAAAAAAAAACAGCTTGTAACATCTCATGTATAATGCACTCTGTTCGTCTATTCTATTCTAAAGTTCTACATTTTCATAGTCGTCTTTCAAATGAGCGTCACCAGTACGAGCGAAAGTTAATTAATAAATTTGCTACAAATGAGATTTATTTTACTATTAGCTGGGCTCTCGAACGATCGTGCTGGCAACGTCGTTCTTGACAATCTCTGATTTTGTAGTTCTTACAAAAACCAAGAAGAAGAACTAATTCGGGCGGTATAACACGCATAGCCGTGGAAAAGAAAATGATATTCTCATAAATCTAAATTTTTTATACGCTCTTCATATATACACACTCGCGCGCGCGCGGCGACTATGATCGTCAGTGCAATAAGGAATTACTCTAATAAGGAAGTATAAATTTTTGTTTTCATGTACAAAGAAGACGTGTTCACTTGTCAGTGTAAGAGTGTTCTTATGATACTCGTCGGCGTGCAGTCTCAAGCAACACCGGATCTTGTAGACGCCGTGTCTCTCTTCAATCCGGGCTCTTTAATCCCGCGATCAAAGGAACATCATTCCACCGATGTTGCTCTCGCGTGTGGGGAATATTATTGCGATATCGCCTCATCGCAGTTTCATATCCGTCTTCGTTGTCAGTACTGCCTCCATTTCAGGGAGACGGCGCGGAAGAACTCACGCTAGTTTCATATATATGGTACGTTCTCGCATTTTACAGTTCTTGAGCTCTTTGAGAGCACGCTGCGCCTCGTTCGGAGACGAGAAGGCCACTCGAGCGTCTCCGGTCGGCATGCCTCTCTCTGTGTATCGGCGAATCACGTTCTCCCTCTTTACGTCGAAGTCGCCGAAGAACTCGATAATTTCGTTGATGTCCGCCTTGAAGGGCACGTTCTCGAGCGATAACACGCAGCCAGGCTTACCGAAACCCTCGACGCAATCGGCCAGGGATGGAGGATGGCGCGTCATCAAGTGACGCGGCATGCCCGGCATCAGACCGGGCGGACAGCGCGGTCCGAAACCGGCGTTGGCAAAGCGCGGCATGTGACTTATCGGACCGGTGAAGCGTGGCGGTCTTTGATGCTGCTCCTGCTGCAACGGTGAGAAATGCTGCGACTGCTGCTGCGCCTCCATCATTCCGAGAGTCTCGAGCATCTTGACGCGCGGCACCAACTCGATGGTGGGCATGTTCTTGCCGAAAGGTAAACCGTTTTTACTGAGCGCGCGTTCCGCTTTTTCAACCGAGTCGAATTCGCAAAAACATTCGCCGGCCGGTTTGCCTTGCTGATTGAGCATCATGTGAATGCGCATTGGTACGATGCCAATATCAGAGAAGAAGTCAAAGACGTCGCGGTCGGCCGTCTGAAATGGCAGGCCGCGCATAAGAATACAATCGGTCTGATTCGCGCTCGACTGTTCGTGTTCGCGCTTTGCCTGCGCGAACTTTTCCTCGCTGATAGCGGTCGCGGTCACGGATTTGCTGCCGATCTTGAGCGCCGTGCTCAGCGAGGACTTGGCGTCTTCGAGCCGCGCGAATTGCACGTAAGCTATGCACTGAGCGGTGCTGGATTCTTTACTGTTGGTAATGAAGAGATCGTTGATCTTCCAGTCATGAAACAGTTTAGCGATATCCATTTCTTTGGTAAAAGACGGTAGGTCAGTCAGCAGGATGCACGAAGAGTTCCGTACATCTTCCTCATCTTCCTTATCAGGCAAGTAAGAGATCATTGCTTTTTCGAAGATACTCTCGTCCAAGTGAAGAACTTCCACTTCAGAACCTCGCACATATCTAGTCGTGCTCATTGCGAGCTCCTTGCTCTCAGCCTTACCGAACTTGATATATGCAATGCCAACGCGGTTACCGTGATTATCGGTGATCACTTTCACACAATCCTTTCTGATATAGATACCCTGAAACGCGTGCCGTAGATCCGCATACGTCGCGCTCAACGGCATATTGCGCACTTCCACGCAATGGCCACTGCCGCTGCTGTTGTTACTGGTCCCGTTTTTATCGTTGGAGAATCTCGAGTTACCTGACTTCCGCCCGGAAGTTTGACGATCTTCGTAGCCGAAGTTGGACGAACCAGATTGGAATGCATGTGGATTGCGACGACCTTCGAGTTCTTGTACCTTATTCAGAAAAGCATTCGACCTAGAACCACGGTAACCATGTTCCTGATTTTTGAATTGACTTGATCGTCCAGAAAATCGACCGGTCTGATCTAATCTGCCGTCGTTCTGACCCCAGAGATCTTTGGAGCGCGCTCCGAGACCACCCAGATTGTTTAGGTTCGGCGAAAGCGGCGTCATTCCTACTGTATGTCCCAACTGCACGTGCGACTGCATGAGATTGCTGACACCGTTGAGACCGTTAATAGCAAACTGGCTCGATTGCAACATAGACTGCTGACCTATCACTGATGTACCGAAGCCGGCTATGGCTGAACGTTGAGCATCCGCCGTGTCCTGAGACAGAGCGGCAACACTGGCGCCAAGGATATTCGGTGCCAGCAGAGCGGTCTGCATCTGCGTCTGCGGCGGAACTTCCCACACGCCATTTTCCACGAGCGGCTTCTTCCCCGCTTTATCCTTCTGAAACTGGCCTACGCACACGACATCACTAGTGTCATCCTCGTCTTTGCGCCGATCATTCAACGAGTTTCTCTTGGCGTCGCGATCCCGCGACCTTGTGCGATCGCGCGACCTGGACCGATCACGACGACGCCTCCGATCCCGCCGTTCTCGGTCCCGCGACCTGCTCCGATCTCGTCGTCGTCGATCTCTACCGCGATCTCGATCGCGACGGTCCCTATCACGGTCACGGTCACGTGACCGCGAACGATCTCGCGATCTCGATCGATCACGTCTGTCCTTTCGATCTTTGCCGGACTCGCTGTCGTTGTCTTTCTCCTTCTTCTCCGCGACCGGTGAGCCGGGCTGCTTACTAGAAACAACAGGTGGCACCGTCACCGGCGCAGTCTGCATAATGCACTGCAGACTCAAAGTCTGCTGCCGAGCGGCTTCGATCACCTTCTGCATTTCGGCACGGGAACTCAGCAGCAACTTAATCTTCATTTCCTTAATTTTACCGCCATCGTGCATCATCGCCTGTCGGGCGTCTTCGTCGGTGCTGCAATAGCGAAACGATGATTTCCGTGAGACTCGCTCTCAGCGTGTGTTGCGATTTATTTTGGTGATAAATACACGAATTTGTTAAAAACCCGTTAGTTTGATTTAACTTTGATTTAACATGGAAAAAACTGACAGATCTTACAGTTCCTTTTAAAATTGTTTAGCGTATTAAAACAAAAATATTAATTATAGCTAATGAAGATTTAATACCGGAAATTAACTTTTATATTAGCGAGTTGTTTAGCTTTCTGCAAATAGCTTTTCGAGTTAAGCAGCAACAGCGGAGAAACAAATCTTATTATACAAATCTTTAATTGTTTTTTAATTAGATTCTATTAATAAACTTTTATAATTATCGCATGTGAGTGAATAAAAATTGTATTTGCGATTGAAGATACGTGCGTGCAGAGACGCAACTAGTTGACGCTCTGAACGAGACCCGCACACGAGCCGCAAATTTCCTCATTTTATTTCAAAACCGCTGCTGGATTGACGTGTGATGATGGTGATAGTTACCTGAACGCGATGAAAGCATCCCCTAGCTCGCCACCGACAATGTGCACGCCGCCCTCCGGGATACTAAGTCCTCTGAAAAATTGTCGTATGTCCAGTGCATTGGCGGACCACGCCAAATTTTGCAGTCTTATTATGACGCTCATTTTTGTAGGAGTATCTGCAACCGAGCCGAGAAGCAACGAAATTATAAACGACAAAGGGAATAAAGCATCTTCGTTGCGTGCGAATTTGATCGCGATCGATCAAAAAATCATTCGCCGGCGAATCAGAGTCGGTCAAGTGTGTCGACAATTGTTGCGTGCACTCGGCACACAAAAAAATCATTGTAGAAAAGGGAATAAAAATGCGTTTTTCAGAAAAACAATGTAAATATGTATAACTATTTATTAATATATGTAACACAATATTTATTATCATTTGTTACAAATACACCATTTGGTTAGTAATTGTTCTTAATTTTTATGAGATTATATTTGTATAGTTATAATTAGATAATTACAGTTATGTAATTGTAGATAATCAACAAAAAAAAGCATTAAGTCACTGTAATCAACAAAGAGGTAGCAGAGAGATCGAGTTGTAGCTGGTATCCAACGTAATTTATCTCCTCTACCACGTCTCTCCCGCCTTCATAAATTCCAAATGGACGTCTTATCTCCGTAACGATTCTCGTCACCATTTCCTAATCTCTACGAGACACGCGCGGGCTTTCCAACAAATACAGGTGAAAAATGGTCGCTCAATCTTTGGTGAATTTATATAGGCACGGATATATTTCTCATTCACGCGCGAGTGTCGTATTCCCCCGAGAGTCGACTTGCGCAATGCTCCGGAGGCAGATAAACTTTCTCTCAACATTATTGATTAAATTGAGTATGCACGCGCCACGGACAACGCGTGTTTTTCTTAATCGAACGTACGTTTGTTCTCTTCTACCGAAAGTACTTGAAAAATAATCGTCGCCGCTCCATTTATCTCTTTCACGAAAAACAAACGACGAAGCGTTTATTACACATTACTTTATTATTTTTCATTTTTACGGGTCACGCAAGAATAGGCGTGATCGAATCGGATAATTCGATACACGTTTGCATAAAACGTGTCACAGTATTTTTTTACATGAGCGAATTTTAAACGATGCAGTTATGTTAAACGGTATCTCAATAATGTGACATCAAAAACGTTTTTATCTTTCATATATTTCAATATACCGCACGCAAAACAAATTTGAAAGTACGCGTACTGTACGAAAACTGATATGCGTTTTTACTATTAAAAAAAAAGTAAATAAAACCAGTTTTATTTTCAATTTCTCATATATGACGAGAATATAACGCGCGCAAACATATACGTATCTGCGTAATATCCTTGACACCAAATAAGCTCGTGTGAGGTTTTTGTTATCTATTAACGCATTCATTTGCGATCTTATTAATAAACGATCGCATTGTTTGCGCGACTAATCTATTTTTTACAATCTGTGATAATTAATTTTCGTCACAGATAATTGCAAAAATTATTAAACGTTGTAATTCTTTATAACACATACAACAAATATGTAATAAAATTTCGAGACGTAAGTACACGGGATAGAAAAAAAATATTGGAAAGTATATAAAAACTGTTTTCTGTAATTACACGGAACAGTTGTGTGTAAATCGCATTTGCGCGCAAGTGAGGGGATGGTCACGTTTCTTGCTATCACGTGATTACGCTCACAGACGTTACAGCTTCTATGTGGTGGTAGAGTGACCGATATTGCTATCTCAGCTCGACTGACCGGGGAGCACTAGCTTTTCTTCTCCCAGTCATTACGTCCAGATGTATATTACTTATACATCTTATACAGTGTGTTTATTTTTATATCATTTTGACAAATAAACTTTTGTATATTTGTTTAGCACTCGTACAAGAGTAACGTGGTTCGTACACGCCCGTTTATTATTCTTGTAAACAGAATAGAAATCATTTCAAAAAGTAAAACATGATATTGCAGATCAGGAAAAGAATTTTGCATCTATTCGATCGTTAAAAAGATCGAAATGGTATTTCAACTAGGTTCCAGAAATTCATAGACGCAATAGTCTAAAGACTCGCACACGTCTGACAGCTTTATTATTACAGCAAATTCCGACGGAGTCAAAAGATTTGGCAGACGAGCGTCAACCAAAGCATACAAACATATTCCACGTGCTGCGACTGTATGTTACAAACAATCGGATCCAAATTTATTCCTTCTTTTTTTTTTTTTTTTTTTTTTTTTTTTTTTTTTTTTTTTTTTTTTTTTTTTTTTTTTTTTTTTGACACTAAAGGCCTCGATCACATGTGCGAGAGCAAACTCCGAGAGCGAAAATCAGATTGCAAAACGTGAAAATTCTCAGGACTGAATAAATTATTGACATTAATAAATAAAGATGTCTCTCAAATTGAGAAAAACATTGATTTTGTGGATACATAAATAATTTTATATTTTGTATAGTGAGAAAAATCTAACGAATCTAATGAACAAAAAAAAAACTAAGTTATTGATAAGTGAACGAGTACTTTTATTTTTGCGATATGTACTTTAACTAGAAAAAATTATTTTTAATGAAAGTGATAAAAAAATGTTTTAAAATTATTTTTAATGAAGAAGTGATTTTTTCTCTCGAGAAATAAATACGTATCGATTGCATCTGAAGTTTCACCTGCAGCTTTCGTCTCAAAAAAAAAAAAAAAAAAGGCAAATATATTAATAAGGTAAAAATCAACCAGACTTCGCACGTGCGATCACGAAATGTTCTAAATTGCAAAGCGTAACAATTTACATTTATGAATAAACATAAACGTTTCACTTGTTCAATGAAACGTATAAATCAAATATAACATTAAAGAAATATAAAAAAGCATTTCAAAATATTGTACTATATTTATAAAGTGTAAATGGAACAATTTTTTAAAATAAAAATAGCAGACAGACTTAAAATATGATTTTTGTTATTTTAGTTTGTTTTGAAGTCCTTTAAATTGTCAAAATGATCGTTTTGTGGTTTTTTAGTATATAATTTTATAGTATATATTAATGTATATGATTTTTAATATATTATTTTTAAATGTTATTTTTAATGTATAATTTAAAATATATAAAATTTCTTTGAATGTTTTAATTTGTTTAAATACATCAAAATATTATTAAGAAATAAACTTTTGCTTCATCATCTCGAGCAATATCATCTCATCGAGTGTTCTTGCTTGTTATTCAGAAATTGTCGCATTTCGGCCGACTGTAATTACAGCGTCCGATGTAAAACTAGTTATTTTCACGCCAATCGTCCAGTTTCCGATAACCGTGCGTTCTAAATCAACATGTTATCGCTCATTCAACATGTTTTCTCGCGAGATTGTAATAATCAGACACACGATCATAAAAAAGCAATGTCGTTAATATAATACCTGTTTCTAAAATGACCGGCGCGAAATGAGTGCAATTATGACAAAATAATGAACACGTTGTCGCGTGTCAGAACGACGAAAAACGCGACGCTCAAATGAAGAATTCCGTTAGAAATAAATTCCGTATGAAAAAGCGGTTGTTAATTCTCTTCCGATTAAACTACTCGATGAATCGCCTCTCTTTCCTGTTGAATTTTGAGGGGAACACACGAAGCATCAGACGCACGCGATTGTGTTTCTGCGTAGAAGAGCCCGATGACGCCGCCTCGTTCCACATCTCCTCGGGTTTTCCACCTGCCGTGAACCGCTGTGTTCTTCCGTCGGAATCGAAAAAGAAAAAGAGGATTTTCATTCGTCTAACATAAATTTCCCCGCGAATCCCTCGCGGAATTCACAACAGATCGGGTGATACACGTCAAACGCGTGTGCGATATACGTGTTTTCCGCAAATTTATTATCACTGACTGAGCGATGTCTTCTCTTCGGGAAACGGAGACGAGAAAAATCCGCACAACGTTCTCCAACGGTCGACAATCATTTGATCTTGAGACAAACACTTGGGAATGTGTTTGTGACGAAAATAAGAAACCAACTTTACAACGCAGTGTGTGTTCAGCAAGTTCCTTCGGAATCGGTCAATACACCAAGACGAATGTACTTCTGTTATCACACAAAATGTCTTCTATATATATGTATACTGTTTTTATTGATCTTGTCAGTAAAACCGTTATAAAGCTGGAATTCGAATAATTCAGTTTCGAAGTTCCAGCAACGCCAGGCAGCATGCGGAGAAATGATTGCTTTGTCCCGGTGGGCATTACATTTAAACACTTCTCTAGAACGCTGATAATGCGTCTAACGTTGTCATGATTCAACGCAATAAATTTTAACGTTTAAACAAGTGTTAATTAAGTGCGCCAGTCAAAAATAGACCGCGTGATGTTTCTGGGTGTGTAAATAGATATTTGTGACTAGACTTTTGACTGTGCGATAAAAATCAGCACGCTGATACTTGGCTCGCTTTCGAAAACGACTCGTCGTCTTCATGAAAACGACGTAACCGGAGCCGGCAAAGGGCTGAAAAAAGCGGAAATTTCCCGTGAGTCCGTAGTTCATCTCAATGTCTTCGTTCAATGGCGAAAAGAGCATATCTCGTTGTCGTATCTATAACAAACATGTCTCGATCGTTTTGCTGCGGTCTCTATCAAATTTCTGCATATTCAAACTATGCAAGACTCGAATTAGCGTGACAAAGCCAGTTTTTAGAAATTCTCTCTTTAAAGATAAATAAATAACCGATTGCGCCGCAAAATGATTGTGCAAAGTTTTATAACGTGATATATTAAAAACAAAAAAAAAAAAAAAAAAAAGATA
>QVOB01022480.1:0-25979 GCA_014839585.1 Pseudomyrmex concolor
ATATAATGTACCTAATATTACATAATATTGTGTACATTTTTTTTTTACAATCTATTTTGGATGTTACTTTGTGCCCCGGTCTCTCCTACTTGAAAAAAATTGCGTCTTAACGTTCGTTTAACGGAACAAGAAAGAAACCTTGCGACAATGCACTTGACATAAATTTCTCTTTCGTATAAAACTTTTACGCTAAATTTGGAAGAGCATCCCTGATGTTTAAAGAACGCAAATTTCTTTGCGCGTTGCACGTGACTTCTTGCAACAAATTCGCAAATCGTTGAGACACGGATTTTGCGTCTAAATAAATTAATTAAATGAACGCCGATAAATAGAATCGTTAATTAACGCGTCACGCACTTATTGGTGGTGCAACATACGCGCTGCTGTATTTATGCATGTGAGAATATACACGAGCCGCGTATACAGCGTATCGACGACGACAAAAAGTCGCGGGCGCCGTTCCTTTGATATAGTAACAATTCTCCGATGGATAATAATTCTCTTTTTTTCTCTTCACAATCACGAAGGATTGTCAGTCATTATTGTCAAACATGTTATTTCATTCAATTAGAGCTACGTAATCATAGCGGCAGTACGTTCGATTGTAAATATAGGATGAGATCTTATGCGACCATCTTTGTAATCTGGTATTAAAAAAAAAATCAGATAAAAAACTTAAAAAGACCTTTAAAAGATCGATAGTTTCTTTCGCTGCGTCATTTTGCTCTGCACGCTCGATCGCCCGCGTATAACAAGCGCGAGAGAACGCCAGAGCACGAAAGTATCCGCCACGCAAATCGATCCGCTAAGCGTCCGGGTAATTTTAATGAAAGCTGATACTTTCCGGCGGCACGTACGCGCGCGCGACAGGGAACTAGAGGAGAGGAGGAGAGCACACATTGCACACACGCATGCACGCACCTTGGCCTCGTCTCTCCCTCGCTTTTTTCTATTCTACCTACATGAAGAAGAAAGAGGCGAGCGGGGGCTCCCGATGCGGAAGGGGGAGATGATGAGGTGCACCCTTCCCTCTAACATGCACGCTTAGGACTCGTGCCCGGCGTCCTCACCTGCCTTTCGAACGCCCCTCGCACTCTTACAGAGTCTCGCCAGGTGATGAGTCACCCCGCGGCTTCGTAAAGGGGCACGCATTCTCCCCCTCTTGTGTCCCTCCCCCCACGGGTCGCTTGCGCCGTAATTTTTGACGTGCGTGCGCGGTCTGCACGCTCGTGCGTGAAGGCACGGGCCCGCACGCCGTCGTCCTGCGAGGCATTACGAGACCCAGGATGTGATTTATTATGTTGCGCGACGCCGGGAGTGTTACGGTGTAAAAAATAGGAGGGGGCGAGAGACGGATGGTGGCGTTTTGCCGATTCGTCTTTCTCGCCTCTCTCTTTCTCTCTGCCTTTTAGAAAAATATTAGCAAATTGAAAAGTCAAGATCCCTCATTAAGGTGCGGGGCCAGAGAGAAGAAATAATGGGTGTGATTAAAATCACATAGAGTAATATCTTAAACGTAACATATATTGATGGCGAATTAAAATTCACGACGAAGCGCGCTGTTAAAATCATACTCAACGAGTATAAAACATTTTTTTTACAACAGTCAACACTGTTTCTTCATGTCGTACGTTAAACGATAGAACGAATTGCGAATGATTTAAAGTTCTCGCGGTGAATTCATTAATACGAGGCTAAAATAAGAAAGAGAGAAGCGCGACATTATAATGAAAGATGTCCACGTTTTTTTTTATCGGAAACGAAATAGAAACCTTTGTGTGACGAGATAAATCTATTAATTTTTTTTTTAATATCCTTTCGGACGGATATTGCGTTAGGAGAGACTATAATTGTTACGCTCAATCATATTTAACAGTTCATATAGGTACGTGGTATTACGAGAGATCGCGCTTTATCATGTTTCTGAATTTAATGCACATTGACATGTGATGTGAATATCTTTAAATTAAATATACATGTATGTATATATATATATATATATATATATGTATATATATGTATCTCGATATCTCACGAAAGATTAATGTGAATTACATACTTGAGTTTTCTACATCCGGTGATGTAATATTAATCGCGACCTGAATTATTTTCGAATTAGTCGAAACTGATTTGGATTACATTGTAAAATTATAAGACGCGATTTTTAGAAAGCGAGAGAGAAAGAGGGAGACGTAGTTATACGTCTTTAATGTTACATTGTTATAACGATTTTGTCGTATCTTGCCCCCCTTTCCTTCATCTATATTTTCATCAGTGCGACAAACTTATTACACAACATAAGAAATCGGATATAAATTTTATTTGTAACTATACATGCGATCGGATAAATTTTACGTATTTTATTATATATACGCGATCGATCTTATCGAAATCGCTGTCTCGCTTCCTTACAAAACGCCGGATATTTGATTCCCAGTGTGATGATTCTTTTTATATCATCTGTGTTCTACATCGATCAAAATATCATATTGAAAAAAAGAAAAGATTTATCATGAGCTAAAAGAGACGAAAGTAAAAACTTAAGTCTTGTGAACATCCTGAAACATCTGTTTTGAAAAAAAAAAAAAAAAAAAAAAAAAAAAATTTTTCTAAACACCTGAAAAACTAATGTAGTTTTATGATAAAAAAAAAAAAAAAACATTGTCCACTGAATAAAATAGGACCTGCGTGTTGCGCGGCACCTTGTAAACCAATGTGCTTTATTTGCGCGACGACCCCTTAACGAGAAGAAGAAAGAAGTCTCACCCCTAAGAAAGAACGTAATCTTTCTTTCATTCACCGACGCACGACTCTCGAGAGCCCCTTTCCCTTTAGAAGCCTGCACGAGAAAACTTCGGGTGCACCGCCATCGTCAAAGGCGGAAGTCGAGGTTACGCGTCGACGCGTGTCGCTGTAACTTACGCGCCGACTTAACGCATGACCAAATGTATATCCTTTTAGCTGTTTCTAGCTACGTGATGAAAAAAAAAAACAAAAAAAAAAAACAAGAAAGTAAGAACAAGAGACGAAAAAAAAGACAAAGAATCGAAAACTTATAAGAAAGAAATATTGCAGTTTCTTCAGCACACACAAGATGCAAGATTCCTTTATTCAACACGATAGAAATAAAAAAATTATATTGTGCCTAGCGGAACTAATCGACAAACTTTCACGCAAAATTTACGAAGGCTGTATATTACGTTTATGGTTTTCTAAATCATTTACAGAACAAACGATTTGCGGATATTGGCACTGACGAAGACGAGCATGTGCGAACGATCTACTCTAGGAGGGAAGGAAGAGGGAGGAAGATGCCCAAGGTAGCGTATGGTAGTAAGAGCGCGTGTCTCCATATAACACGTGAGCCGCGAAGCTTGAATGGCCCAGAGACGTAATACGACCTACGGCAAGAAGCCGTAGAGATGCCCCCTCGGTCTGATCCGAAGACGTGACGGTGAATGAAACCACGCCACGCGCCAACTTGCTGGCAACAATGTTGCTGGCAAGATGTGCCTGACACGAACGCATTCCTCTAACGCGGCAAGGTTCGTTCATGCAAACGTTCATGAATTTTCATTGAACTATCGGCATTGTTTCGTTATACTGACACGCATGTAAAATAATAAATCCCGAATTTAATTATATAAATTTAATTATGCGTAACATACGCATCAAAAGTACAATATATATTTTTTGCATATATATTGAAAATATAAATTAATTATTTGAATCATCACCAGCTGTCAAATCAGCGGCGGATCTGTTTACTTCGCGCAAAAAAAAAAAACGGGAAACGCGATATCCTCCTTCCTTCGACGACTGGAGCGTTACGTCAGAGAGAAATGTTTGCCAACGTCGAGTAAATGTGCACGCGGGAAATGAGAAATTGACATTGGGTACTCGTCACTCAGGGGATCGAATCTGCACACCGTAGTCGAGCGGAACAAACTACTACCTCTCGTCTATCGTCAAGGATCGTCGCTCTTCCCGATTTTGCATCTGTTGACGGCACGCGGAAGGGATTGCGAGACGTTCTTTGACTGATTCATCGAAAAGAAATCGATGTCTCGTCTAAAATGACGATGAAGTTTCTCGCGTAAGATGTTTCTTTAATTTTACTTCCGAAAGAAAGAGAAATCTCGATATCTCTCGAAGAAGAAGAATCTAAAGAATGTGCGAGCTATCAGATGTCAATCACAATTGTGCGTCTTCTCTTTCTCTTTTTCATAATATTCTTATTATTAACCGGTTAAACAAATTGACCGGCTCAGTCCACGTATGTCAATCTGCCGTAATAGCGACCACATCTGTTCGACGCACACGCTAATGCAGCTCGGAAGGATTGTCCAGGTGGTCGAGCCACGGCTACCAGATTTTTCAGCTTTCCGTTTCACGGTGTTGAACTCACCCTTTCCGCGATCGGCACCTCCCACATCGAATGCACCTTTTCCGATCCTACACCGCTACTTTCACCTATGTACATTAATCCGGGTGTCAACGATCTTCACCGGAAACGTCAAAGAGGAAATGAAAAACATTTCTGAAAAAAAAAAAAATGCACACCTTGCCGACGAAACTGTCTTTTCCATTCATTCTTAAATCAAGTTCATCACTTTGCGTCTTATGTTTCACGTGGTTTATTAAAACGAATATAAAATTGTTCAAACAATAAACCATTATTTTATTTATTCAAGAAATAGAAATATAACTGAACCAAATGTGAATTATTGTCTGTATGAAACTTGCAAAACAAGCAACCGCAATGCTATTGTAACTTTCAAAATTCATCTATCACTCGTAAAAATAAAACAATAAGCGTAATTATAAGCAATTGTAGATTATTTTTTTATTGTAAATTATTACTTTTGTTCCGTTATACGTCGATACCTTAATCTCACCATCACTTCTGTTTATACATATAACAAAAAATGAAGAGGGGGAGATCAGCTGCCGGAAACAATGGCTTTCGAAGAATCATTGCGCTCACCCCCACCTTCGCGCGTAAATTATATTTGATAAATCAGATTTCTCCATGCATATATTTGCCCTTGGCAATGCCAAGGGAGAAAGAGAGAGAGAGAGAAAGAGAGTATGTCTGAATTCGAGTTCTCCCCTTCGACATCTCCGAAGCCGGAACATCGCGGCATATGAGGGGTGAAAGAAGACGGACATGTCTGAAAGGGGAGGTTGGTATCAAATCAGGGTAAGGGGAGGGAACGAAAGAGCGCAGCTGCCCCGAACTCGGTGTCACAGCTTTCCAGCTCACAATACGCACCGCCACAATGCATGATTTTACGCCATTGTTTGCGCTGCTCGCGGCACGAGCGTGTGCACGGAGTTGCACGCGCGCGTGCCGTGCGTACGTGCGTGCCTACGAGTTCTCAAAAAGCCACCTCTATTCCGGAGAAAAGACTTTCGCCACGCGAGTCGGCATCTCTTTCTCTTTTTTTTTATTCGCTCCGTCTCTCGTTCCCGACGCGAACCTGCTTTTTCGTTCGCATCGTTTCGTACGATGTGTATTCTCGAACGTGTTTATGTTGCCGAAAATATGCCAAGCCCGCAATCGAAACCTTCAAGAATATCGCACAAGTAAAGTTAGTTTACCTGATTGAATTTTGAGAAACTCTATGAGAACTAACCGTGTCAATTTGTATAATAATATGATAACATATGTTTGTGCGATTTTTATTACTTAAAACTTTATCCCACAATTATTCCAGAATTCGCGAGCGAGCATTCGCTAATGCAATTGTTCATTATTATTACGTTGAGTCTCTCTGTGTGTTATTTTATGATCAGCAAATTAACCACCTGTTCCATTTACGTCGGATCAACACGGCCGAAAATGAAAAGCTTAAACAACAACGCGCGGAGACCGCGCGCATATGGAGGCGACGGCAAACCACCACCACCACCACCACGATCGACAAGAGATACATCTATCTGCATAGTAATTGTCTCTCTAATTAATTAATAACTAAGCATCGTAATGCTGCACGCGCTTGTAAACACACACGCGCCATATGGGATGTAGAGTAGGAAAGATATGCGATGGTTCGGTTCAATTCGGCTCGGCGGCGACTCACGACAAATTTATGTTCGTTAATTAATGAGAGCAACGACACATGTCGAGCTGAGCATAGCGTCAATACACAACCGATAGGCATTGTATAAATAAAAGCGCTCAAATTATTCTCATGTATTACGATTTACCGGCGTTATTTGTTTGCCGTGCCATCGCGACTCCATTCACCGTTATTAATCGTTCCGCGGAAAATACAGGCAATAACAAGAGAAATTGTAAATACTGACCGAGCATTAATTGTGAAAATTGAAGCCGTAAAAAATTCGAAATGTTTCATATTAAAATTGCGCGACCTGTTTTTTTTTGTTTTTTGTAACAAAAGCTCGCAGACAAAAAACAAATATAACAGAATATGTTATATGTAATATTATTGTATACAGTAATACGGTAATATTTATAAAATACATATGCGCACGTATAATATACCCGGTGCAAATAATATGCTAATAAAAAAAAAAAAAAAAAAAATGACTATTATGCTAACACTTTGAAAACATTTTTCTAACCTAGTTTTTTTCCTCGATTGTAATTTTCCAAGTGTGTAATTTTGCTCGATCTCTCTGTCGTACACGTAAAACGCGCTCATTTTTCCAGTCACGTGCTCAAGATCATGCTCAACCCTCGCATTTCGTGGATCCCTCCGATAACATCCTCGATTGTAAATGCGTCCGGACGAACGTCGCCTGATGCGTGCAATTATCGCCGATGTAATTAGCCTAACGAGAGAAGCGTGTATACACGTTTACTAAGCGCAAACTTATCGCGTCGTATCATGCGGATTCTGTTACATCTCCTTAATTGAGTAAAGATATATAAGCGCGCGCGTTTGAGCGAATTTCAAAAACTCCGCGTATTATCAATACGTTGGCAAATTTACACTTTAAATAACCTGATTTTTCCGCGAGATACTCTCGTATATCGATTTTATCAAATACGCAATGTCCGCGTAGGCGTGTGAGGACGCGTGACGACTCGTAAAAATAAAACGTCATGTGTTTTCACACGAAATACCGAGCACTTACAGACAATGTGGCAGAAAGCCTTTGCGGGCGCTTCATAAATTACGAAAACCACTAAAACTGTTTACGAATATGTTAAAACAGTGCATGTTAACGCAATGCCAAATGTCGTTGTTAGTCACGCGAATATCGTCGTCTAGATCCGCTTACGTTGTACCGCAAAACTTGTATGTTTTCATACAATTTATTTATTTTTTTCTGTGCACTATATGATAATTAAATTATTATATTACTTATTTTCACCCTAAGAATATAGAATGCAATTTTCATTAGAAGTTATACGTAAACGATGCGAGTAAAACGTCGTAGTCTAATGACTGACTCGCGTGCGGGCATCATCGCCGATCCAGATGTGAAAAATTGCAAGATGTAATTATACGATTTGTGCGGAAAGTGTGTTTTTATCTTATTACCGCTCGCTAGATATGCATATTTGCGTAAAATAAAAGAAAGAAACTGCAAATACCGCGATTATATTATTGTTCCGCGGCTTATCGCATGCCGGAATTCTCCAGCATCATCGCGGCAGACGTGTTTGCGCCACAAACAACCAGCATCATACACGCCGGGTTCCTGTTTGCTTGCCTTCTGAACAGTGTCTAAAGTGATTGAGTCACGGACGCGAGAAATGTTTCATTTACTCGGAGCGAGTCGATACGCATATATTGATCACATCTCAACGTGTATTAATTAATTATATACTTATATATTGGCAATTCGATTCTGACTGTCGCCGTCAGAAATTTCGCCATCAATTATTTGACCTGGATTACGTTAAATCGAATGATGTTACGATGAAAAATTGAAAATTTGCGTTTTATGAAAATAACGCGTCGTTTACCACACACGCACACACACACACACATACATGAGCGCACGCAAATTCGATGTGAAAATAAATAAACTAATAAGAAGAGGAGAGAAACACGTAACGTGTTTCAGTCTTTTAGTCATATTCGATTTAACTTCCAATTCCAACAATTGTGCGGGAGAAGTCTCTCGAAACGATTATTCTTTCCGAACGGAGTGAATTATGTTCTCATTAACCGAAAGCAATGAATTCGTATTGAGAGACTAAACGTGCGCGGGAGTTAAATTAGCCGAGGGTGGGCGCAACAGGCGCGAAGCGTCCGGACTATTTATTAGGACACTCGCTCTCTGGGCGGAGCGTTTCGATATAATTTTGTTATTCGACAGAAACCTTCCTCGGCTCAACATCTGTCCGAAGAGAAAGAGAGAGAGAAAGAAAGTAATATTCTTATCTATGCGCGAGGATTTCGCCTCTAGAACACTGTATGCGGAACGTCATGGTTTGTTCACCGTCACGCCGATACGATCTCACGCGTCAAGATCGGATCGTACTTGACTCATGAGTAATGAACGCGCCGCGACAATATCATGCCACGCCGCGCTCTAATTTACAAGTTGGTGCAATCAGTATTATTATTATTGCGGGTATCGTTACATTTAACATCACGTAGCGTGATAATAAGAAATTAAACAAATATAATAAATTGGTTTTTTGAAAACATGTAATTTCGCGATTAGCGTTTAATTTAGATATTTTTTTTTTTTTTTTTTTTTTCGAAAAACTCCGTTTCTCACAGGTGTGCGATAATCCACAGTGCGATTCGATAGCACGTACATATCAATGCGAGCCACCTTACGCTTCCTGTTTCTGCACCTAACTCGCCGCACTTGGAGTATTTCTTTATAGCTGCCCCTGGTAATTCTTTGAGCGATTGCGAGGGGACTGTAAGGTGTGTGTACACTTGCACACGTCTTTCTTAAACGTGTGTACCCCCGGCGTACGAGAGCGCGTCTTTGTGCGTACCCTCGAAGGAAAGAACCTCCCCTTGTAAGGTGCCAGCAGAGATATTCGTCGTGAATGGATTTTACAACTGTGCGCGCATACGCACACACACATATCACATCGCAAGAAGACCTGCACGCACGATTCTGACTTGCAACCTGCTACGTGTGTGACGTGACACCGTGTATGACGTCACAGTTCTTACAAAACTCTCCCCCGTCTTCCAGACGATCTGCTCAAGGTGCACGCGTGTGACGTGTACGAACTTCGCCGTCCCGCCATTGGCGTCGAATCCGTGTTTCAAATAACGTTGAGAAAAAAAAATGAGAAAAACTGGTGAAATCTTAAGTCGCATCGTGTGTCCCGTACACACCTGTATTTAAACGTACGTTATCGCGGTATTTGCGGATCCTCTTTCACACAGTGAATATTTACGGAATTTGTATTTGCGGAAAATGACATTACGTATCTAGTGATAAAATATTGTGCAGTTATTAATGCGGGATAATTACATAGCCAGTGAACGCCATGGCGATGCGAATAAAACCTAATGGAATATTAATTATTAATTATAAAGAAATATAATATTAAACAGAATGCGTATATAATAATCACACGATATGTGGAGAGTATTCATGATTATTCTAATAAATACATCTCTGTACAAACTATAAAATTATGTGTTTGATGTGGTAATTTAAATGCACAAACAATGTTGTGCGCGTGAAATTGCGCTTTCTAGTTAAACACGCATGATACGAAAGGGATGTAAAACTAAATATATGAAAAATAATAACGTACGAAGACATAGACGATCAAGCAATTTTTAAAACTCAAGTTATAAAGTAATTTAATTTTTTGTAGACGCGATAATGTTTGATCTCTCGTTTAAATTTCGACGCACGAGACCGTATCGAATGCCCCCGTCGAAGATGCACGCGATTATAATTTTTTTTTTTTTTTTTTTTTCCGAGAGATCCGCAATCACGTCTGGCGAAATCCTGAAAAGCGGGTCAGATGGCGTCTCCAATAAAAATTCCGGCATCGCATACGAGGGATGAAATAGCTAGGCTAGTTTAAGCCTATGGCGGAACTCCCTCTAATCGCGCGCCACCAAGCCGTGATGGTGACGCAACCCCCCGTTCCCCTCTTAATCGATCCCTTCGTCTCGTCGCCCCGTGTCCGGACTTCTTTTTTTTTTTATGTCGATGCATTGTCGGATCCAGGCCGCAGCTGTCTGCAAGACCCCCATGCGTGCGTGCCCCCATACGAGAGCCACGTCACATCACCTGGCCCTGCATGCGTGTGTGTACATACGAAGACACAGGGGGAGAGAGAGAGAAAAGGGAGAAACTAACGCGGTGCACCCTCCCTTACGCGCACCGGGCCGAGACTTGAGCTTACACCGAGGGATGTAAATATGTATATCGAGAAAAAGAATCGACGCGTTCACGCTAAAATTTGAAAACACGAAAATGGAGTAATCGCGTCGTGCAATCATCAGTCCTTGTTTACTCGAAAATAAACTAGGAAGACCTTAATTCTACAACTGAAATAACTCGGAGGATAATTTTGATCTTCCTCTCAAGAATATAAATAAATTTCACGGATTTGCGAAAACAGAAGATAACGCAAGATAAAATTAAGTTTTCTTCCGAGAGACAGTGAAGAAACTTCGTTTTTCTGAATAAATAAAATATAAAAACACAAAACGCAGAAAAACATTATATTATTTTTGAAGCGAGAACAAAATAGCGCAGCAACGATGCCGAGAGCACGGCATAGAAACACCGCAGCTTGATAAGTGCACGCGTAAGCACGCGCGCGTGCACGAGCAGATACGGCGGCGGGCACGTGCCCCAACAGGGGGCGGAACGCAAAACGTCCACCATCGTTACCGGTACTACCCCGTGCCGATTTCGTGGCATGCACCTCATTTCCATGCGTTCTCATAGATAAGATCTGCAAAGCACGTGGCGAGAGGGACGCACACGTTGTCACCCGCGCCGGCTGCGCAATAACTCGCATATCTCGCGAGTTGGCAAAGAGAGAGAGAGAGATTGGCTCGCCAACAAACCCCGCTGTAATCGCCTTATGCCTGTGATTGTTTTCCTCGTTTTTCGCACGATTACTTCGTCGTATCGTTTATTCGTGAAATAAATTACACGAAATGTTTGCCCGAGAAATAACGCGATAAAGAAACGTATATATTATGAATTTTCCCTCATATATTTGCGTTTCTCAGTGTACACAAATGTAAAAAACAAAAAAAAAAGACCAGATACACGCCCCCTATTTGTCCACGTGAGTGCAAATGGCAGGTGATAAAGACCTTATCACACCGCCGCGCAAAGTGACACCGGCTTATCACATTGTCGTGAACTCGGATAACATTTGTGTCCTGTTGCGGTGTTATCACACGCGCAACCCCTTCGTTCACCCGCGATGATGCACGCGATCGTGTTTAGCATTCTGATAATTGTATTTGATCGTCGATAGATTGTGTTAAAAAAAAAAAAAAAGATAAAAATTGTCGCAATATTGTGACTTTTTGTGAGAAATGTAGCAATACGCGAAGTTTTATTGAAAAGATTTTATCGTTACATTGTATCAATTAAAGGAACGTTTGTTTTAAAAAAGCAGCCAACACTCGCATAAAATCTATCTTTCATTTCTGTTATTTGGAGAACGTTATGTTAAAATATTATTACTTAAGAATTCATTTCGTCTCACGACTTTGACAAAGAAATCCTTTACTCATTCGCGAAACAGCCTGTATACAATAGAGTTAATAGAGCAGATGCCGCTCTCGAGATACCTAAAGAGCTACTCTTCGACTAAAAGAACGCTCCCCCCGTTCGTGCCACTCTCTCGATCGCCACGTTACTGCGATATACATATATTCCCATACAATAACTATTTCACATTTCCTCATCGCACGAGGTACACAAGAATACGCATCTGTGCGCGAAGACTCGATGATGCGGGCACGCGCCGCGCCTCACAATGAGAATCTCTCGTGATACTTGAAAAGATGTATCCGCTCAGTCTCCCCGCGAGTACGTATAAATGCCGTAAGGTATCTGCCGATCCGTTGCCGATCGTCAATTAAAATCGCGCGTGTTTTGTACGCGTTTATCCAAAGTTTTAAATAGACGCTGAAATATTAATAATTGCAATATTCTAATTAAATCATCTGTTTTTTCACACACTTGTGTGTCTGTTCTAAATGGAAAATATTGAAAATTTTAAAATATTGAAAATTATTTCGAAAGAAATTGATTTTTACGCGTACGCACTATAATAATTTTTAGAAACCCTCAATTTATTCGATCGATACGCCGCGTGTGTGTGTTCAAAGATAGTTCAGCGCGAGGGAGTGAAACTGCGCGCATTCGAGCAGCGTGCGCGCACAATAGATCGTAAAGAAAGGCCGCACTCTCGACAAATCGGCGCAAACGATGCGAAGTCAAGCGACTAGAAATAAAAGAAACGCGCTCGGAAGTGTCGGGCTCGAGAGGTCCCGGAATAGAAAACGAATATGTGTTCCTGTACTGAATACAAGGATTTCTTTCTAGAGCGAGGGGTGAAAAAGGAATTATATATCGAACAATTTGTGAAATAACGCGTTCGTTTTTGTTCTCGCTTACCGAATTGACGAAGTTCTCTCTTGAATTATATTATGTTCGATTTAACTGTTAATCGCACCAAAAATTCCGACATGTAAGTGCAATCACGAGCGAGACATTTGTCATCGCTCGAATTCCGAAATGACGCGCGAGATCACAGATTTTTCCTCATTGAACAGGAATGAGAGAGAGGAATGCGCGCAATAGTCTTCTCTAATGTTCTCATTCGAGTGTCTGCCTTAGCAGGGAAGAGAAGAAAAGGAGGAGAGGGGGGAAAACAGGGGTTGCGTCCACTTACGCATCTGTCCACCAGCATCCCTCGGTAAATATAGCGTATAATGCATGAAACACGCAGCGGGGATGCAAGAGAGTTCTCTCTCTTTCTCTCTCTCTCTCTTTTTCTCTCGTATCGCCGTATAACAGACGCGGTATTGGCCACATGCCGAGAACGCCGACAACGACCGCAGAGAAAGAGCCCGGGAGAGATCTTAATCGCCGCGCGGAACACGTACAAAAGTCACCATAACCACGAGGCAATCGATTCGGGAATCGATGTGTGCGGGAGCAGCAGACCTTGTTTCGACTGCCTAATCAAAACAAAAGAATGATAATTACGTGTCGCCGCTAAGTAGATCGAAACGGAAGCACGAAGAAAGCAAAATGGAAATAAAAGCAACAACAAGAGAAAAAAATTTATAAGATGATAGTCAACTTCCAAAAGAAAAAAAATGAATAGGCGGTGTCTTCATCAGTGCTAAATAAATTCAAAGCCCGCAGGGTTTGAGTCGTCACTCGAGAACAAAATACTTTCTCAAGAAAGCACCGAAGACTCATGAGATCTGTTCGTAATAAAGTTCTCTTCTCCTATTAATAATAGACTTGTTCACGAGACGGTAGTTAAAATAACTTTATAGGGGTCGAGATAGCGGCGGAATTTCGATTCAAGAGCGTTCTTTCTCTCTCTCTCTCTTTTTCTTTATCAATCGATGGCTTCGTCGAGCTTTCTTGCGCCTGTATTAAGGTAATCACCGCGATACGGGCTGCGCGTCACCTTCACGAGATGTAGATTTTACATTCCGTCAGATCTCAAAACCTGCGGGTAGACTGTGCGCTCATTTTGGGAGAAAAAAAAATCCCACCTATTTTATGCCGGTACGCCCGCGGTTGATCCTCTCGACTAAAATACTTTCGAATTCGATCGGGCTGTTATAGACTCGGATCTCGTTGTTATAAACTGGTTGATGAACGCTCTCTTTGCGAATACATACATACGTGCCGTATAAAACAACAGAAACAACGATTTTTAAGAAAAACACCTGCGATCAAGCAATACACTCGTACGAAACTTTCGAATAATTTATTTGTTATGACTGTGTCGCGCTGCGGATTGACTTTTTTCGCGAACAAGGAGAATAAAGTCAATTTTCGGCTACACGCGCGATCGTCTTTGAAAAGTGATTTTGTGTGAAAAAAGATTTTCTGACGCGACTGATCGTGTCTGTACAGCTCGCTCGCTCTCGAGTCGTTTGCGACGTAGCATTTCGCACCAGCATCACTTTCGACGCGACTGATCGTGTCTGTACAGCTCGCTCGTTTTCCAGTCGTTCGTGGCGGACCTTCCGAAAGTACACATCGCTTTGATAAAGATTTTCGCGGCGTAGTGTTGCGCGCGAGCAACATCTCCGACGCGACGACCATTCGCTTTTTAAAGTTCTTCGCGGCGTGGTATTTCGGTGCTTGTCGTCTCTCTACAGATTCATACAGCACAGTTCATTGCAATTATATTGCAGCAACGTTGCAACATTGCAAATTGCGATGCAACATTACAAAGACATTGCAGAAATATAGATCCGCAAAATATTAACACATTTGTAGCAACGTAACAGTAATATTTTAGAATCATTGCAAAATCGAAATTTTTTAATGTAAAATTATTATATATCTTAGTGATAAAATGGTTTAATAAAATAATTTTTATTAATAATGCACACACGCGTGTGCGGCGGCGAACGCAGTTCGAGTTACCAAAAACGTTCGGAGTATATATACACCGCTGTGTAATTATGTCTCGCGACAAATAGGGGATAATGAAATATTAAACTTCGGGGACTTCGCTCGGGCGCGCGCGCGTATTAAAAATGTATTTTTCTCCCACCCCTCCTCGTCTGTCCGACGACTTCTTTTGCCCTCTCGCTTCGCGAGATTGCAAATTACTGCAGCAGCGTCGACGACGCGACCAAGCGAGCGCCCTCATAAACTTTCGAGTACTTTGTCAGAAATATTGCAAATTGTTCGCAGTAGGCTGGGGCCGGAATGGCGGCGAATGAACGCTCGGGTTGTACGTTCTCGGGATCTCAATGATTTTCACCGGCGCAATCCGTAATTATATAATTAATGGACACACCCCTCACGCCTTAATAGCAATTAAAATTCCGGACTGCAATGAGTTCTTTATCGAAGATTATTAACGCGTCCCGAGAGAGGGGCTCCAGGCGCGTATTTCATTATTTTTCCCTCGATTTATTGCTCGTCTCGCAAAGACGCTTTTTCACACAATCTTTCTCGTGGTATACTTTTTTTGTTTTTATCCGGAGAATGAGGCGCGCGCAAAAAATATTGGTTGAATAATAACGCATTAGCAATATTTCACAAGAACACACACACACACATGGCGTATCGACATTAAATAAATTTCCGCAAATGTACATATTTTATATTTCAATATTTCGCAATTTGTCTCAGTATCTATATATTTTTTTGCAACTTCGGATATTATATTTATCCGGATCCTATAATTATGTACCCACGAGGTATTAAATGAAGCCTTGGGGGCGTCCCCCCGTGCGGTAATGGCACTTGTACGGTGTCCTATAGTAGATTACTTTACCATAGTGCCTATATATATATATATATATATATATATATATATACGGTATATCGGGACACGCCGATATATCCAGGCCAGCTGCCCGGAAGAACGACCGCGACACTTCCTTCCTGCACTTGCGCGTCCTGTCTATCTACGATGTCTCGCAGTTCCGATTGCGATCGATATCGCGGTACACCCGGTCATCGATATCCTTGCGACACGTGGCAACGCGTTTCCTCTTCAATCGAGAAAAGAAGAAAAGGTAGACACTTCCAAAGCAAAGCTGACATCTTTCTAGCTTGATTTTACAAAACTACTTCACACATTTGTATTGTTACGGTTAATACGTAGATTGCGATACATATGTTCTACTTTGTAAAAAGTAGTCAAGTGATTAATCGACATCAGTAGGAAGCTTCACAGCGCGTTTACTTCGTTCCTGAGTGAATTTCGAATGAATGGCTGTCTCTTAAACGCGGCACGGAAGAAAATCTGAATGGTGCTCAGCTGGCGATCCATCGTCGTTACAGAGCAGTTTTTAACGTGGAATAAAGGTGTGACAGTTAAACGCGCGGCAGGAAACGTAAAAATTGCGACGAGAGAAAAACGTGACTCACTTGTGTATTGGGGAGCGATGAGCACGGGTTCCCATAGCTACACCATAAACACCAGAAACTCGTCCCACCTGTACGTACGAAGGGATGCGCACCCTCCCTCCCCCTCTCGCACTTGTCAAACCGTGCAACAACACCACCATCCCTTTCGTCTCGTTCCGATATCGTGGGAAGCGCATCGACAAATTTTTTAATGGTATAACCGTGTCGCGCGTATAGACAAAAAATAAATAGAAAAACCAAGCGCAGTAAAAGAAACTGACATTTGTCAGTTTTTGATAAAGAAACTTCTCACGTCCAATTTTTATAGTAGATTTATAGTTTTCGTTAGAATCAGGTCGTCTTCAATTCTGTGAGTTTTTAAATTTAACGCATGTAATATTTAATTAAGAAAGACGTTGAGTTATCTCGGAGGAGTGTTGAAGTTATCTCTTTACTCTCGGTTATTTTCTAAGCCAATTTCATCATCGAGCAACAAGGCGAAAGTTGAGCGACTACTTCGTGGAACAAAACTGCTGTAACGGTCAACCAGCGAAAATATTCGGAAACCATATACGCGTTAACGCGGGATTTTCTCAAGGGCTTCCCGTTCGCGTCTCGCTATCACCGATTGACCGTTTGGTGATCGTTGCTCTTTCGTGGGAAGGTTTCCCAAAATGTCTGATCCTGCGATTAGGAGATACTTAAAATAAAAAAAAAAAAAAAAAAAGACGAGGGACACCCAGTCTGGAATTAATTTGGACGCGATTTCTACGGCTTCTGCAACATCTTGTGTTATTTCTTCGAGAAAGGTTTCTCAGTAAGCGCGCGCGATATCTAGTTTTTCTACACGCACAGAGAAATTGCAATTGAATTTTTTTAGACAATATTAATCTTCAAAATTATCACTTGACAAGTGCCAATTTATTATTATTATTTTTTTTTTTATGTAACAAGCTTAAAAATATTCGCTTCTCCAACAGAACGCCGTGAAATTTTAAAAATCCTTCACGGAATCGAATTCCGCGGCACAGATTCCAATTCTGTGTAAATAATTCTGTGTAACGGACTTCAGACGACGCGTAATGTCATCTAAAACGACGTGCGATTTGAGATCTTGTAGAAACTTTTGCGCGGAATAGCTATACGGATATAGTGACAGATGTGTGCACTTCAAAGTCAAAGTGCGCAGCACGGACCGTGTCAACGAACTCGCGAGGGTCAGGAAAAGGGTGATAGAACCTTCGCTTTTTCTTCTGGCGCTCTGTGACCGTCGCGCGCGGTTGTCACAGACATGTCGACGTGGTACCGAATAACGGTGTCACAAAGAGAATAAACGATGGAAATGAGAACTCTTACGTCGACTCTAATTTACCGTAAAAGCGAGCAAAATGTACACGTGCGTTATACCGTGTGCATTTCTCTGAGAGGGAATACATCGAGATGTACAAGCACATATGTATACGTAAACGGTATTTTACCTAAAAGAAAATATATTATTTTAAAATTACATCTCTTTGATACACGGCGCGTACTTTATAATTGAAAAAAACAATCTATTATATATCTTTAAAGAATGAAATTGCAACTGATGTTACAAAATCGCTAAATGTTACAAAGAAACATCACAAACGAAAAATAAAATATTGAAACTTCTTCGAGAAAACGTTGAATTATTTTTCAAAAGATCAAAATAAAATGCCGAAACAATTAACTAAAGTAAGTTTTTTCCGAACCACTTAATGGACTCTTTTTCGCACACTATCTCGTTTCAATTATTTTTTTCTCGCTCGATCGAAGGAGAACGAATTTATTAACTTCGCGTCTTGGCACGTGCTGGCAGGATCCTCTTACTTGCTCTGCCGGCTATATATGGATTCTTTGCGGAATACATAATTTCACAAGGCAAGACTATAAGACTATAGTATTTCCCGACTTACGATATCTCTTTTCCTGCACCGCAAAATTATATTAATGCGCGGACAAAGACCGAACGGCAGCCTGTGAAGATTAAGAAAAAACGCGACAGGGAGAAAATATTTGAAATAAATATTCGACGGAGAAAAAACGGTATAAATAATATAATTGTTATTACGTGAGTCGCATATAAGAAGACATTCGATCGGTTTGCAATTACGATCTCGCTAAAAAAAGTTAACGATCGCGTATTTAATATTAAAATACGCGGAGTTTCGATGTAAAAATCAGTTATTAAATTTTGCGATGTATAAAGTGCCGTAAGAAATATCTAAAAATAAAAATATAAACCGATCTAGAACAATATGAAACAACAACGAACATTATTGATAATAAATCTACGTATATATAACACACATATATAATAAAAGATAAAGGCCGTTAGCGTGGCGAAGTGCGTGTCACGTCCGTAGCAGGTCACGCTTTGCCTTTTTCCGTTCGGGCTTGCGACGGCATTATCGTCGCTGCCAATCCGCAAGATTAGTTCCTGCAATATTGCAACGGGCCTCGCGAGGACGCGGTGTATAGACGGCACAATTAAATCGGGTGTACCCCTCGAGATGAGAATTACTAGCGCGCAAGTGGTCGCGCGCGGCCCGATAGTGATCTTACGTGTACAAGTTCGCATACTGTCGTCTAGCACGAAGACTCTTTTCGCGATGATTGTTTCGTGAGAAAACCGCCACCTTTAATCTAAAATTGTGGCATCCTATTATATTGAAGGTCTTTCTCGTAAGAATGCGAATTAATCGAGTTCCGTGGCGTTACAGACGAATGTCTATCTGGCAAGCATCCTGCTGCTCTCTTTCCCGCTCATTAACACGGTAAGTATTTCAAAAAAAAAAAAAAAATGAGAACGTGTTCGCGTAAATATACAGTTACAATGAACTCGCGCAATACGTATTGTATGCACGATATTTTATAACCGTATTGTATAATTACGATATAATATCTCTCTTTATTATTACGGTAATAATGATCCACATATATAAATTGTAGCTCGAAACAAATTTTATGTGTGAGGATATATTAATAATATAGATATTAATAGTTGTAAAACAGTTAATTAATCCATTTTAATTATCGCGCGATAGCGCGAAACATGGGACTCACGGCGCGGTTTAAATTTAGCCGGTATGAAATATTCCCCGAGAGAGAGAGAGAGAGAGAGAGAAAGATCCGATGTGTGTAAATTGATACATGTGTCGGATGATCGATATTAAACATCTTTTAATATTCTCTAATCGTTGCTCATTAAATTCCGCGAATTACACATGCTTTTTGCGAAAATTAACAGCTTCGTCCCATTAGTCGCGGAATAAATTCTTATTCTAGATATGAATATAACCGGGGATATAATACAGATTAAATCTGACATACGAGGAGATTAAGCTCGAGAATTGAATTACAAGATACGATAATTTCAACGATAACACGTTTCAAGAATAGAACCGCGGATGTATATAATTCGTGTGCTGCGTTAGCGTTACAAAATTCAGACGAGAAAGAGAGAGAGAAAGAGAGAGAGAGAGAGAGACAGAGAGACTCAAAGAAAACCTATTATCTTTTACAGAATTCTTCTAGCAGGTAAAGCTAAACTTGTGACAAAACATTCAATCGAATAACAAGTTTTCTCTGTTACAAAAACACGTGCAAATAAAAAAGATTTGTGACTGCGAAACTGTGTTTGGATGTAAAAAAAATCTTTCAAGCAACAACCTTTCAAACTGTTCAGAGAAAGCGAACCTATCGTTAATTTTAAAACCGTAAAAACAACACATAAAAGAGAAAAATAGTTTCTAAAGCAAAACATAAACTACATGAATGGAGAAACGTTTCCAGAAAAATACAAAGGAATTTTGTTGAAGATAACAAAACATACCGAATTCTGACAAACAAACTTCAGGGATTAAGAGAATACGAACACGCACTGCGGCGTGTAAAGCGCGTGCGGATATCATACTCGGAATAAGTAATTGACGACAACCCAATCTCAGCAATTTGCAGGGTCGGCAGATCGCGGATCCTGAAGAAAGGGGGATGATTTTGATACGCGGCGTGGTTACGTCACCTCTCTCGGAGAAAAGAGAGAACCGACAAAAGAATGAAAGGATCAATGGAGAGACGTGCTGTATGTATATATACGTGTTATATATCGAAATCCAACCCTCGCCCAAGCGGCGCGTATCGAGGGATATTAAATTAACATTGAAATCGTTACTTTCTCACTCTCCGCAGAGAAATCTCTCATCTCTTAATTCCAAATTGAGCCGGGAATCCCTGATTAACGCTTGGATAAAAACACCTGTTATATTAATACGCCTTTAAGAAAATCGTGCAAATAAAATGTCGCAGCGCGAAACAATAGAACTTTTTGTCCGACAAGTTTTATCGTTAACTCCGCTTCAGCGAAGCTTGCTCCTTTATTAATTGCAAGTCGCTTGCAAGAAACATCGAAGTTGCTCACTTTACTCGTAAAAGCTCTTTATCAACAAAGTTACCTTGCCAGATCGAAACAGTAGATTAAAGTTCTAGCACGATACGTCAACTTACGTGGCATTAGGGTTTTTCACCGTCTCGTTACCGTGCATTATTGCGTCCACGTAAATCCGCGTTCTTTAAAATTGCACGATTGAGAGAAAATATCTTATTAAAGCTGTTTTTTTTCTTTTTTTTAAGTTTCTTTTTTTTTTTTTAATCGACTCCGTCGATTTTATGTCAAAAAAATAATTATACATAATAATAATGCAATTACTAATTCTACAATTCTCGCAAAATCACAGCTACTCGACACGTACAATGTTTTTTATTCGACGAATAAGATTATATAAGCGCCGAAATAAATCATAAGACAAAAAAAACATAAATAACGTCAAGTTTGAATATATTTTGTGACGAAAGGACACGCTATCCGCGTATCCGCGTTCCACATACCGGCTCGTGGTCGTTGCGCCTAATCTGCGATCGTTTAATCGCGTAACATAGTACGTGAGACCTAAGTATTCGTGCCAGCAGGGGGTGAAAGTGTAACACTGTGTCGCGGATAAATGATTACCAGAAAATTGCAGCTCACGGCAACACCGTTTCGTGGATCGCCGTCATGGTCCTTTACTGTTCGTTTTCCTTTTTTTTTTTTCTTCTCCTTATACCTTCCCCGATTACATCCGTCTTTTCTTACCGTATACGACACGATCGATCGACGCCTCTTAAACTTTCGCCGGGCGTGATTTGAGCGTGTAGATTGCACGCTATTTTGCGAGCGAGCAAACCAAGCGCCGTTGTTTTAACAAAAAAAAAAAAAAGGAAAGGTAGTCATGTTCACAAAAAAGAAACAGATTTCATATAAAAAAATTGTGACTAAGGAATTGAATGTAAATACGTTATTTTTTTATATTGTTTTATATTGTTTTATATTGTATAGCTGATATTGTTCATTTAATATATTAAATTATTTAAATGTATTCTCTTTCTCTCTCTTTTTTAAATAATTAAGCAGATACGTGTGAGATTATTTTTCTAAATAACTACATTCACACAGAATTTTAATAAGACGACTTTTTTTTAACTCAATAAAATCGATAAACTCGCCTAATATCGTGCTGTTGAAAAAATTCCCACGTCATACGCCATTGACAAACGTTTACGGGTTCTCATGGAAAATGATAGGCCTCCCGCAACGACGTGGGACACACCAAGGTGCGCATTATATTATTTCCGTATTTATCAGTATGTGCCACGGCATTTATTGAAATAACGACATATGGCGGCGCGCGTTGAACGCGCAATTATCTCGATTCTCGTGCAAGTGAAACGACGCGCGGATACGTCGAACGTAACATTAAGAATAAATGGCGGAACAGAGATAGAATATACTCAGCCGGAAATAACGTATAATTACAGTGATTGTGTAACATGTGTAGTCGTTACTTTTATAAAATATTTTACTGGCAACATGCGTAACGTATTTACAACAATACAATCACATCGGTTTTAGTTACGCAAATCGAAAACAGAAATAGTTCGATTTCTATTATTTGAAACATAATCCAAACATCTTTTTTTTTTTTGAACAATGAGTAATAGTTGATTTTTAAAAATCCCTCTTAAAAAAGAATGATTGATTTTCTTCAGATCTCGTTTTACAAAAATCTCAATTTCCTTGCACAGCGAGTATTTTTAGATCTCTTTCCATTTTTCCGATTTGTCACTTTTTTTTCGACAATATCCATTGTGTTATTATGCATCGGCAGGGGGGAAGCGATTGAGTGCGAAAGGGATCGTCAAGGCCTCACTCGTAAAGGGTCCACCTGTTGCCGTCTCCGCCTTTAAACATTCTCTGTGATCAGCATACCGACATTCTACGAATTTCCAACCGAGAGAACACACAAACAATGCGCATCTTTTGTTAGATTTATGGACTTGAACTTTATCAAATAAAAAGAAGAAAAGAGAAACTACACGCGTGTAACGTCGCTCGTATCGATTCCTGATACACTCGTGTGCGAGAATTGGCGTAGAAATTTCTACGCGATGCGAGGCAAAAATATAAGAGTTCGTATTATATATACACATATATCTATCTATAGGAACTAATCGTAACGTGTGTCGTGCGTAAACGTAAACTTCTCCGAGCGAGAACGCCGCGTCCTCATCAATTATTCAAGTCCATTGTCTTGATTGTCTTGAGTCTTGATTCTGCGCGACCGTATACGTATTGGCAAATATGTAGGGTGAAAACACACCGGAGGGAAAATACCGGCGCTGTGTGGAGAAAATTGAAACACTTGCGTTGCAAAAACTCGTTCCCGCATATACGGGAATTTCGCGCTTTAACGCACCATGCGTTATTTTTCTAATGGTCGTCGGAGAAAAAAGGGTGATCGTTTCCAAGAATTTTATGCCTATAAGAATAATTAATTTGCAACGCATAACTTGCGAAACGTTGTTTAAAACACTATCGATGTCGAATTTAGTTTCACCACATCCGTCAATTTGAAAAAAAAAAAAAAAAAAAGTATTTCTGTTAAATATACTTTCTCTTTCCTACTCCCTTTCCTTCTCTCTGTTATGTAATAAAATCAATCTTTAAGTTGTGACGGTTCTCACTGGAAGAACCACTCGAAGTTGCAGTTTCCCATCGAGAACGAGGCGTAAAATCGCCGGTAATTAATAGACACTGAGTTCTTTGTTATCGCGAGATCGCATCGCGCGATTGTGCCTCCCCACGATAGATAACAATAAAGAGCACTCCGTGATCCCGTCCGTTCGCACGTCCGAGACTGTTATCACAGAGAGAGAGAGAGTGAGCCTTTGTAATGTTTTACCGTTGAAACGAACGACGTGCCCTTGCACGGACGCCGGACGGGACGAAACAAAAGCAGCCACTTCGGTCTCGAACCACGCGCGCGGTTCTTTCTCCCTTTCCTCATCACCACCTGTTCGTGAGAAATGTCACTCGACGCGAAACACATTCAAAGTGTACTTTTAATTAATTAATAGCCGAACAAAATGTAACTTTAAAAAACAAAATCACTTCTTTTCGTACGAGTATTGCGTACGAGAGAAATATCGCGCGTGTGTATTCTTTAAGACGAATGAAAACTCGCCCAAGTTTTGTTTTCTCCGCTTGTTAAGCTGTTAATTGAACTTCCGCACAGCGGAGTTAAGGAAATTGAGACGTCAGACGATGAGAATCGAGCGTCGTCCGATTCATCATTCCGAGGAGAAGACGATAGTAACAGTGTCGGCGGGATAGCTTCGCATTTAAGCTTGTGATGATAGTCAATTCAATTCCGATCGCGCGTTTTCGTCTCCGGCGCGATAATTTATCGAATTCCTGAAGAACGAAATTCAATAACGGTTGCGATACCACGTCTAATAATAATGCCGCGACACAAGCCCACATGTGGCTTACGTGATCACCCCCGAACGCTAGATTTATCGCTCTCGATTAAAGAATCCAACGGCCGATCGAGCGCAATTATATATATATATATTTTTTTTTTTTTTTATTTCATTGACACGTGAAAGAGCCGCGGGAAGCAGATGTCCGAATGATTTGCTTCGCGCGTCATCGTGTCGTCTCAACTGCGGCACGACTATAATATCGCAATAAAACCGAGAGATATTATCTTTGTTTATTTTATTAAAGAAAAAATTTATAATTTAATGAAACATATTTTTCTATTTCTGTTATTTTGCATTTTATATTTTTATCGCTTTTTATTTTTTCATGTCGATCGCAAAGTAAATTGAAATGTTTTTTCTGTACAATGTAACGCACTTTTAACAGCGATTTGCGTGAACGATCGAGCAAGTGATAAATGACAGCGCCTTTATATACCCAATGTTTTTTTTTTTTCTATTCTTCTATCCGTATGAGAATTTTTCGTGCCTTCTCTGTCTCATCCAATTTACTTTTGACGTCTTACCAGCAGAGTGGTAAGCACCCCTGTAGGGCAGCCTCCCGTGTCCTCCTCCCTCGCGCAACCTGAAGCGCTCGTATCAATAACGTTTATTCCATTTCGTAGCGTGACTGGAGATTTTGTGCGTTGCGAGCCACCCTTTCGGAAGAGAAACCGGTTGTTTGTCTTGAGGACGAGAATATCGCCCTATGGCATAGTAAAGTGCGGTGTAATGGTGTCCCGCCGCAGGCATACTTAGCTAATTAAACCGTATCGTAGATATTCGTTTCGGAGGATTAAGTTACGAAACGGAGCACGCGACCGCCTCGCAGCTGCGAGAAGTTTTCGATGAACGTCGCCAACGTAGAAAATACCGACAATTTTTCTTGCCAAAGTATCCGATATCTCGAATGACTTTGCGAGCTTTAAATAACAATAACGGCATTACGGCGGTACATTCTTGCCACCAAAATTCATTGTTTTTCGCGATATTCCTTTGATATAATATTTTTTAAAGACACACAAGTATATCAGAACTGCAGGATTTCTGGGTAACATTTTATATTAATATCGTGGGAAGAGAGAGAGAGGAGTACGTTAATTAAAAAATTGTAACGTAACTTTGAAAGCTAATAAAGAGTACTAGTGCAGCAGAGCTAGATAATAGATGTAGGTGTACGCGTGTGTGTATGTAATAGTGCGGTTTGTAATAGCATTTGCGGGTCACATCTGTCGACGCGCGTTATGCAGTGAAGAGATAAGGTCTACGGATTACTTTATCCCGATCGATTGATGTGCATTTAGTCCACTTGCAACTACCTTGCGGCTTTATTGATTCTTTTTTCTTTTTAACAGATGTCGTCACGCTCGAAATTATTGAAAATTTACGCGCACAAACAGTAATTTATAAATCAAAATTATCAAACATAACGAATATAAACATTGATAATGATTTTCTCGGTCTCGCAAAACTAATAAAAAATAAATCTAAGGGGAGACTTAGAAGATTACTTGGTCTAAAACCTACGACATCTGCCTCGAGAATGCACATTAATCCGAAGCACAAGTTAATTACAGGTCTAGCCACATAATGGGCTCATTTATCAAAGCCACACTAAACCTAAATTGGCCGGGATATCTATTCGCCTACGTTTAGGTTCCAAAAAGCGAGAACCTCTCGCTCTCCTCTAATCTTCGATTTCATTTAGCCGAAGGTCACAATTGCAACCGTTTCTGTGCCCGCGCGTTTTAATTTTCGATTCCCTCCTTCTCCATAATATAAGTAATTTAGTACTTAATTTGATCTCTAATTTCGACACACAAAATTGCGTCCTTAATAGAAAACACTTCCTCGAAAATAAAAACAGTTTTTGTTGCCGATGAAAATTGCGAAGTGCGTAATCGTCAAAAAATTTTCCTACACAGAGAGAACGGTTTCTTTAGATTTAACAAATTTCCAATGAAATTATTCCAAAGAAATTAATATTACAAAATTTGTTACATCTAAGAGAACGGTTTCTTTAGATTTAACAAATTTTGTTAAATCCAAAGAAATTAATTTCTTTGGAATAATTTCATTGGAAATTTGTT
>QVOB01022481.1:0-18933 GCA_014839585.1 Pseudomyrmex concolor
CTGGAAATTTATTAATCATGAAAGTTTGTTAAAACGTAACAATTGATGCATAAAATTACAAATATAATTGTTTTATGTATATTAAATATATATTTTTAGTAATTTTAGCAAAATATAAATTTATATTTTATGTAATATTCTCAAAATGACTATTTTTTTAAGTGAAATTTCTTTTTAAGATATTTATTAACAACTGCAAAAAGTTTCAAAATTACATATCTACATCTACAGTTATTATTTAGTTTATATCAGAATATCGTGAAGAACCCGTGTTAAATTAAAATCGTAATAACTTTTTAACAAGGCTCGTAAAGGAGCTGAAATTTTGCACAAATTTTTTTTAAATATTATCTACTGACTGGCAAAAAGTGAATAATCTAGCATATCTTTTATCTTATCCTGAATACAACTTTAAAGACATGTGCTGTTTAAGAAACAAAGATAAAAATTGCTTGAACGATGTTTGTTATACTTCTAGTTTTACTTACGAAGTCTAAATATATGTATATACATTAATATATACATATATTTGTATGTATATATATTAATATATACAAGTTATATTTGTTGTAAATTTTAAACAAAACGCAAAAGACATAAATAATAAATATATAATTTTTGCGACGCGCCTTGATGTATTTTTATAATCTCTCATTTTTTTCTTCGCAATAATTCCCCTCTCTTCGGAGAAACCGATCCCGTATCTATCAGGGACACCTGTCTTGAATTAAAACAAGGGTAGATGGATAATTATGATAAACAGATCTATATATGATTCCGCGCGATCTATCTGATGCTAATTCATATCAAAACTTATTATCGACATAATGTTGATTTATAGCGTAAAAATATATACCTTGCACATTGCATCAGAATAGTTTATTTGCGAATAGTTGCGTATAACACACTTTATTATAATATAGAGCTTAAATTGCTTAAAATATAAAATACGGAAAGTTCTCGATATTTAATCTTTTTTTATTTTCTTATTTTGCAATATTCTACTATCTTTTTTGCAATATTCCACTCTTGCAAAATAATATTTCTGCAATAATATTTTTTGCAATGTTTGATCGAATGTTCCGATCGAACATTTTTGTCTACAAATCGAGAATCGTCCGTATCGAGAGATTAAAATTGGCCTCACCACGGACTATAATTTTTTTGGAGTCGTCCCGGTTGGCGCATCTTGAAAGTCCGCTGTTGCCCGTCAGAGGATCGTTACCCTTGTCTGCCCGTACGAGCTCGTTGAGGAAGTTGATGTATCCGATCGCCAGTTTCAGCGTGTCGACCTTCGACAGTCTTTTCTCGTACGGCAGAGTCGGTATGTGCGCTCTCAGACCCTCGAAGGCGTCGTTTATGTTCTGCATTCGCCTGCGCTCACGCATATTAGCCGCCTGCCGTTGCTGGACCTGCACCTGTCTCGGACATTTTCCCGACACGCCGCTGTGCCGATTGCTTCGACTACGTCTGCAAATAAAATGTCACGAGTGTCGACACGTCTGCGTGTGAAACTTTCTGAACGTTTTTACTCGGAGTGTTTTTAATAATACAAATCATTTTTATTTCAACGAGGAAGAAAGAGAAATTGTCGAAGTCGTCAAAACGATTGAATTAGCTTCATATCCGAATTCAAAGATTTTAAGAACTAATAAATTTCCACAGTAATGAGAGCCGATCTGAATTTTTTCGCGATATAATTTCTAAATTAATTAGAAAGGAGAAATGGGTCAATTCTCATATACGAAATGCAAATCAAGCATCCTATATGATTTCAGAATTGAAAAAATTCTATTTAAAATAATGTGTAAGAATTTACACTCTTAGAAATATAAATATATTTAAATATACTTATCCGCAAAACATCCAGCGACCGGCTCTCACTACTGTGGAAATTTATTACTAGGTTCAAACCATACATATGAGTCTTAAATATCTTAATTCGTTTTAGGAAATTATTTTTTTATTTCATTTATTTATTTTCGCCAAGAAATACTCAAAAACTAGAGTTCTTAGAACAAGGAGACACTCGCCGGAAGGAGAATACCGGGATTAGATATATACTCACTCTCTCGCGTGATTCTCCTGATCGCTGCTGTAGACGCTCTCGTTGTCGCTGCTGTTCTCGTCGTAGGGATAGTGCTCGCTACCGCTGGTGCTACCGGTGCTACCGGACGGATGATGGGACGACGGCAGTTGCGACGGTATTACCGCCGGCATCGTCGCCGTCGTCGGGACGCCGCAATGCGGCGGAAGCGCCGGAATCGCCGGATTCCCCAGGAAGCTGTGCTCGTACATGTACTGTCGGTTCATCATGTTCCGCTCGAGATTGTCCATGGAATACATGGTGGAATATTGTTCGTCAAGAGTCAGCTTAAAGTATCTCAGTTTACTCTTATATATTTAGCTCTTACGATATTGATTGCAACGCAACCTTTAATTCAACGTGTCGTTAAATCTCCGGATTCATCTGTCATTATTATTATTATTATTATTATTATTATTATTAGTTTAAATACTTAGAAGCTATGACTAGACCGTTCGACTAGACGTAGTTACGAAGAGACTCTTGTCAGTCTCTCACGTCATTCGATTGTCCGTTTTGAACACTTGCGTGTGATGATTGATGATTGTTCAATTAAAAAAAGTTTCAGTCTCTTTTCGTGCGCAAACACCTTGACCGCAGGTTGCAATATTTCAAATCGCATCTACGCACCACTCGGTCACGTCTCGGGAAATTAAAAAAGATACGATCGGCGGCACACGTGTCAGACATATAGACACACACGCGTGCGGGATAATGTATTTCTAAATAGCGGCACGTGTCCCGGGGACGTACACCTCGGGCACGTGTCGAGATTTGTCGAGACACTTGTTAACTCGGTGTTGACGCGTCCGAGAGAGAGATGGCCCGCGTCCAGCGATGCTAACTCACGATGTCGAGATAAGAATGGATGCGAATCTCTCGGCACCGTTGACAGCAGCTCGACGACATGTTCCACTTGCGGTAAAAGAAATATTCCTTTTTTATCTTACTTTTTGTTTATATTTGTACTCTTGTGACATATTTTTCAAAATTCACGTCTCCTCTCGCATTTTTGTCTCCAATCGCAATGTGACAGCGGTTGCCAAACACGTCGACCATATCGTTAATTTCGAAACTCTTTACATCGCTGTTTTATTTCTTGAATTATAAAACTTGTTCATTCGATCGCTCTGTGAATCGGTTAGATTTGTCGGTGCATGAGTGTTTTTAGTTTTTTTTTTTTTTTCTATCCCAGGATGGTGCGTTGCGAGGAGATATTTTCACACGACATTTTTGCGAAACAATTTTGACAACAAACACAGTCGCACTCGGTAATTTTGTCGAATAATATTTTTTTTTTTTTTTAATTTCAGATTGCACTTTACAATTGCGTCAACACTTTGATTATTTTCCAAGTTGCGCACAGTTCAATTTGCCACACAATTATTCGTCTTTCCGCAGTTCCTCCAAAGAGCGAGATATCACACAAAAAGTTTCGAACACCCGTTTTTTTTTAAATATTCTCGAGTGGTTTTTCAATTGCACTACAATTCAACAAATGTCTTTTTGCGATATTTTCTCATTGCAGGAATTTTTCCAAACCGTCACATCGTTCGCAAAAAATTTCGCCGAATCTTTCTGAATAGTTGTTTTAGAAGAACGTTTTCTTTTCTAAAACTCGCACTTGAGGAAAATCGGGATTTTCCTTTCGTCAACGGACCGATCGTTCGGCCCCGTGTCGTTCGGGTGGTCTCTCGCTCAACTAAAATCGAAAAGCGGCGAACGGACAAGGCGGAAGCCATGTCGGGGTTGAAAGCCGATCTGATAAGGAACCACCGCGCCGCGTTGTTCTCGTTTCTAGATATCGTCCTGGAACGCCGTTCAGGAAAATCGCGACTCGCAAACAATCGCGGAAAAATCACGGAGCAAATGCGCGCAGAAATCGCAACTCTATGAAAACAAACAGGAAAATTGATGATTGATTCGTACTCGCTGAAATATCGAGCGATTTTATTAATGAATAAAATTGAAGTTCAATTGACTTTTCTAATGATAAAATCAATGATGTTGCATTTTAAATTATGTTTCTTTGCTGAGTAGAATTTTTACTTGGAGATGTGTCTGTAATATATAAAAGACGTCGAAAAAAATGTTGTTCACCTGAAAAAATAGCTTTAAAAATTTAGAGCAAGTGTATAACTATAAATATATGTGTATACAAAATTTAACTTTTTTGCATGTGACGAACAGAAGCAAAAGACCCAATTACTGACACTATTAAGCAGACACTCCAATTACATTTGATTAAATACATATATGGTCGATGATATTTCGGTGTCTTAATTTTTTCTTTTTTTACCGTTTCTCTTATAAAATTTTAAAATAAAATAGAAAATAAAATTGATTTCTTATCCCTCAATTAATATATTATTGAACATAACGCACCTAATATACTGTCAATTTCCTAATCGTGTCATTTCTAATAAACTGATAAAAAAAGAACATGATAAAAAAAGCGTATTTCTCAAACTTTAAGGTTTTTCTAAACTAGTACTTCGGCTTTAATTTTTATTTATTTGCCACAACAATAATTATATTCGTTGAAAATTTTATTGGAGTTTGTTCTAGCAACATAACATGTATAGTTTTCATATTTCAACAATCGTTTAAATTTTTGATTAACAGTAATAGGGACGCTGTCAGTAACCGACTGTCTTTTACCCTATTTAATATCATCGATATTTAATTGTGCCTGGCGCGCAGAATCTTTCTCACCTCTTTTCAACAAACCTCCACTGCTCCACTTCTTATTACAACAAGCTCTTTTTTCTTTACACAGCTTATAAGTACATCTTCGAGTGTTCTTGTTTTTTTTTTTTCTAAGAGCAACCAAAAGCACATCCACGTTCGGAATCTACGAGTAAATCGTTATAATAGAAAAGAAATCGACCGCACGTGTCTCGCGTACGTACGTGACACGTGCGACCGCAACGTCGCGCAAAGGGTTGCGTTCCGCTAACTGCTTCGGCGACATTTGGCCCTGTTGCGCGATCCTGTAATTATATATACGTGCCCCGTAACAGGTACGATCTGATTTCTCCGCCGCGCGTAGCAAAGATAATAACATTTAATAACGCACCGCGCGGATATTTTCGGCAGCAATCGCTACGTGTGTTTGTAACACACATGTCACCTTGATAATATTACAATTTTATGAAAAAAAAAAACACGAATCGCACTTCTTTTTGTTTTTAGTTTATTGCCTGCGCAATAAACCAAACCCTGTTTACGAACGTTCGCACATTTTCGGGTGATTTCGAGAGCCTCATCCGTTACGTTTCGATAATTAGCCGTCCAGAAACAGTGAGGTGAGAGGGTGCGTCGAATCCGGATGAATTATAGTTTCCATCTGCGACGGTTCCTTTCTAGGAGGAACTATCAGACAGAACGGCATTTCCCACGATCGTAATTACAATTTCTGTGTTTTAGAGAAATTCCGTTTGATACGCATTTAACTTTCTGCGTGCGTGTATAGTTAATTGTTAATTAAAATGAGACTGAAGCGTTTTATTATTGATAAAAATCGTGTGCGCATTTGCCACGCATTCAATTACGTAAGAATATACAAATCCTTCTTTTGTTAACTCCGTGGTTTTTTTTTATACAACGTACTGCCATATACTTTTCTCCGGTATAATCCGCAACGAAAATACCGCGTCGGGACAAGTCTATTGTGCCAGAGAATGTTTGATCCTCGAGATCGAGAGATAACTAAAGGGGATCACGGATTTAAATAGCTAAATCCGATGGCCAGAGGCCACGTGTACGCGCTTAAAACGCTCCTCCGCCGATGACGAGCGATTCGCGCAATCTCGCACAATCGAGCATTTAGAAATAAAACTACTTTATTTAAAAAATAATAAATGTTAAATGAACACATAACAGTTTTCATGGATTTCGTGATAAAAACATTAACCCAGTTTTTAATTTTATTAAAATTATTCTATCAAGTAATTCCCGTTGTTTTTTATTATCTTTTGCTGTTTTGTACTTGATAAAATGAATAAATTGTTTTTAATAAAAATTACTTGATCTCTCCATTTTTCTGTTGCAAAATCCATCAAAACTTGTGGACTCGTCTATAAAATATTTTATCACAAATCACCATAAATTTTTATTGGAAAATATATGACTATGACAAGTATTTTAACTAATGAAAAGAAATTATTTGCTTCACAGTATAAAAATCGATTACGAAATATAAAAATACACGAAACTGATGAAATGACGAAATGAAATTTTCGTGGTTTTTATAAGGTTAATTTAGGACACAAAAGGATTTTCGGAGAGAGTGAGATCATAAAAACCTCGTCATGAATAAAGCAATTATCCACGGTACATCCCGGCGGAAGAGACCATATAGCTAGCACCTGGTACGCGGGAAGAACATCTCGGTACCTACCTACCCGAAACGCACACCCTAAGTGTTTATTAATTTATATTCGGCGGGAGAGTGTGAAATCGATTTATGTTCATAGATGCGCTCGGGTCCACAATGAGACGCACTTATTCCGGAGAATAATAAGTTCTTGTACGTCTGGTAATATATACACTGAGAAAAAAAAAGTTGTTGAAATAACAAAATTTTATTTGATTCAACTATATGCGGCGGTCACGGGCTGTCAATGAAATATTGATTAATGAAGATATCATGTTTCAATAGATACAATAATTAGTTTATACCAAAAGATAATTTAGTTATTTTAACAAAACTATAATTTGTTTAAATACAGGTAGCTTTGAATGAACTACACAATAGGACAATACACTATTTTGTCTGCTTATAAAAATAAGCAGTTTGATTAGACAAAATACTTAATAAAAAGTAATTCAGGTTATATTCAATTAAAGTAAATGAGAATTGCCTATTTCAGTTTTATTAACAGTATCTTTTATTTGAAATTACCATAACTTTTGTTTGACAGAACAATTCATGGTTTAGTGAATTAAATATGTTCATTACCAATATTGTTAATTCAACTTATATGGATTTTTTATCTTTATTAGCATATACTTGAATTAAAACAAACAAGTATTTTAGACACCAAACTAAAACTCAACTAAACGCATTTAATAATATTTTTTTCTCAGTGTAATAAAGTTTTGCACGTTTTATTTTTGCGAGAGAAATCGTAATTATTTCAGATTTATTTTTAGTGAATTATTATTGGAAATATTATGTAAATTAATTATTTATTAAAGAATTATACAAATTATTTATTTATATAAAAAAGCGTTAAAGCACACGCTTGTAAAAGTTTCCCTTAATTTATATTTTTCGAACTTACTAGCAAGATAGCAACATAGAAATAAACAATGATTTTGCTATTGCATTAACAACATATCAAACTGTGAAATGTGCGTATTTGTCATATCGAACACGTCAAAATAAATTCCCGAATGCTTGCATGAGTCGTGAAAAAAAATAGCAACGATCAGAGAGACTGCAAAAGTTCTCACTGCGCTTCCCTTCACTGGCGCAATGACGAGTCGTAATAACAAATCGATTGTGCAGATGCTGAAGACACATACTCGCCGCTCGCGGGGAGAGAGTTAGGTTCATAGCCTGGAAAACTGGGGAAGGCGGTGCATTGGAGCGTGCAATGTTCGGGGGTCTCTCTCTCTCTCTCTCGTTCCCCTTTGGCGCGGGGGTCGCGTGTGTAAGGACACCGCAGGGGGTAACATCCAACACCGGATACCGGAAATGGTTAGGCGGCACCGGATACACACAGGGAGGCGCATTATTAGACAGGTGGCGATACGAAAACTCCGTGACTGGGACAAGTTCAACTTCTCGTTGTGTGTGTGTGTGTGTGTGTGTGACAGTGTGTCAATCTCAAAATAACAGTTTATTTGCCTCACAATAATAATTAGCTATTATATTTCGCGCAAATGAACGCACGAGACAATATGGAACGTTTTGTTCATAACATCAGTCGAAATCACTGTCCAGATAATTTTATCGTTAAACGCGGTACGAGAGGTCTCTGATATAATTGCTCGTTAAACCCCATTCAGAGATTATGTCGTCGAGCGCATACATTTCCTTTCGCGATAAAAGTCTTTGCGATAAGCGTCCAAGTTTTGCCACCAACATTTTCATTCGTTTTCCTCGGGAAATCGTATGGCATATGTTGCGATATCTCGGATCAATAAGTGCATCGTACACAGAGCGAGATAATCGCTGACCAGTGTCGTGCTCAACAGTGACAAACCGTATTTGACCCTTATGTGGAATTTTATGTTTATTCATGTTCAAATGAAAAGGCGTACGATATAGAAAAATTAAAACGTACATATCTTTATAAGGTAAACCAATCGGTACATGATCAAATTGTTGAATCTATACGTTTAGGAATAATCCTTGAATAAATTTACTTACGTAAATAACAATAAAACAACTGTTAAAATTACATTTATAAATAATAATTAATAGTAATAATAACGGCTCGATAAGACAAACTAAAACAAACGCAAAACCAAAAAGCTTGTGGTCCAGGATGAAGGTGGATGTTTAAACAAAATAAAACGCAGTGTATTCCATATGTTTCGATCTCTTTTTAGTGTTGATCATCTTCAGCACTGTTTACAAAATAATCATGAAAATTATAAATTGTAAAAATATAAAAATAAATTTGTTAGATAAAGAACATGCTTTTTCACATTATGAATTAATATGTACGCACCTATGTTCATACCATAGGCTCTTTGGTTTTGTGTTTGTTTTAGTTTATAATAAATGTATTTTTTTTTTTTAATATTTATAAAAGTAATTATTTTTGTAAGTAATTATAAATTAATTATAAAGTGCAACAAGCATAAAAACTCAGCAAATGACCGCACACACTAATACTTATTTTTAATAAGAATTTCTTACTGTTTGCATATGACCGTTAAACAAAAATAAGAAATTCTGAAAGATAAATAAACTTCGGTTACAAACACATTTAATAATTTTTAAGCCTATAATTTGCATTGTTGTGTAATGGTCATTTATTAGTAAGCGGTCACTTACTGGACAAGTTTACCTTATGTAAGTTTATACAATAAATCTAATCTTGAAAAAACAAATTTTATCCTCGAGATAAATCGATGAAAACATTTGGATTTGTCGCAAAAAAAGCCCGAAACGTTAACTCCGTCACAGAAACTATCGCAACGACGCTGCAAACAAAAAAAAACATTGCTGGCGGTTTCTTTGTGTTCGAAAAAGTAATAAGTCGTATTGCGTGTAGTAGATATTAACGATCAAATATGTTTACTTTCTCACAAAAAAAGACCTGGGGAACATCTCTGTTTATTAAAAAAACACCACCGCACGTAATGAAAAAAAATGCTAGCGTCTTCTTCAGGTTCTTATTCCGAGAGCGTTTGAAATCTGGCGCGCCGTGCAATCGACACTTAGCACGATCGACGAGAGAATCGATTACTGCAATCGACTACCACCTCGCGCTCGCTGTCTCGTCTCGCTGGTGCCGTGGAACTCGTGCGTGGAAGGAGTATTTTTGCTGAGCTGTTGTTTACATCCGGAGCAATCCACGAATTGTGCTCCGTCCCACCCCGTCGCATCCTCGTTCACCTTCCTCTCCCCCTCCTTACTATTGTTCGCTGTCTCTCATTTTTTCTTTCTGTCTTCGGTCGGCGGAAATCTCCGACACACTTTCCTGTTGGGACTTGGACGTGTTTAGACGTGTTGGGACGTGTCGCACAGTTCGTGTTTAAAATTGCTTCGTTGGCGGTGGTCATAAAAATTCTCAGACATGAAAGTGACAGTGACGACGCTCAGCGACGACAGCGTCTTCGTCCTGGACGTGAGCGAGGAGCTCGAGCTGGAGAACTTCAAGGCGTTCTGCGAGATCGAGAGCGGTGTGCCGGCTCACGAGATCGTCATCGCGTTTAACGGTTTGCCGCTCATGGATGACAAAAAGTCGCTACGCGACCACGGCATCCGCGACGGCGATGCCGTCATCCTTCAACACATGCACCAAAGCGGCAGCGATCTCAACCTGCAGCCCTTCAATAGAGGTGGGAACAGAGTTTCTGAACAATTTACATTATGTCTAGATTAAAGGGATGCATAAAGGACACATGCGTTGTATTTCTCACTTAATTTTTATGTTTTTATATGTTTTATTGCATTTCTAAAAAGCAATTTTGCTTATCTTGATTCTGTCAATAAAGATTGTAAAATGATGAAACAGATAAGCTTTTATGTTGAAACGTTGGCTTTTGCCTCTTTCTGCTTGTATAATTATACAAAAATGTAAAATTTTTTTACTTAGAACACATTTTCTTTTTTCAAAGTAAATTGTACAGTTGCTTCTACAGTTAAATTTTTTTTTTCCTTCAATTTCAACATATTTTTCATATTGTGTATTATCCTGTATGATGCTATCTTGCAGCATGCAGTATCTTGCAAAAATGAACGTACTAAATTCCAAGAAACATCGCTCTAGCCATTCCATTACTGGACTTCAGTTCCATCAGAGTTCCTGGGACTACACCTAACAATCAGCGCCAGCCATCCATTGCCAACAATAGAGTGCAAGATCTTCAGAGTGCAGACGATCCGGCCATGATAAGAAACATGTTCCTGGCTAATCCCGATCAATTGGCATTACTTAAGCAAAATAATCCCAGACTGGCTGACGCCTTACTTTCGGGAAATCTCGGTAAGCAAAAGTCCCAAGAAAAATAGAATTAGCAGTAGTTTCACACTTCTGATTTCTAAATGTTTTTAAATTTTTATAGATAGATTTTCAACTGTGCTTAGAGAACAGATAGCAGCCCGGGAGGAACGGCATGCTCAGAGATTGAGAATGATGAACGCGGATCCGTTTGACACGGAGGCGCAACGGTTAATCGCCGAAGAGATCAGGCAAAAGAACATCGAGGCCAACATGGAAGCCGCGATGGAGTATAATCCCGAGACCTTTGGCACTGTCGTAATGTTGTACATCAATTGCAAAGTCAACGGATTTCCGGTTAAGGCATTTATTGACTCAGGTAAATTGCCAACCATTTACACGAATTGCAAACGTGAGTTCGATTGCAGTAGGGAAATAAAAATGAGTCAGCTCTGATTTCGTCGCGCAACGAAAAATACATGATGTTGATGTTATTGGATATTTCTCGAGATTATTTTTAAATCCTTGTGTACTGCACATATCGGTAGATAGGTGTCTGCACATCAAAAATGACTTTCTATTTTTAAATCCACGCGTGTTGGAAAATCATCTTGCGTTTGCAGAAAAATAATTTAATTTTAGAAACATGATTTCTCCATCTTCAAGAACAATGGAAGAAAGGAAATTTTGCATTTTATTTAAATGTTTGAGGATTTTAATTGTTTAAAAATATATGAAAAAATGTATGAAAACTTTTTATGAAATTTATCGTATGCGCGATCGAGAGTGAATGTTTTTGTTTCATTGTGACACAAGGTGCACAAACTACGATTATGTCCGCTGCCTGTGCCGAGAGATGTCACATTATGCGATTGGTGGACACACGATGGGCGGGGGTTGCCAAAGGTGTTGGAGTTCAACGCATAATCGGTCGCATACACATGGTACAAATACAGATTGGCAATGACCATCTAACAACATCGTTCAGCGTTCTCGAGGAACAACCTATGGACATGCTGTTAGGTCTGGATATGCTGAAGAGACATCAGTGTTGCATAGACTTGAAGAAGAATGTTTTGAAAATCGGGACCACAGGCACTGAAACTTCATTCTTGGCGGAGGGTTCGTTTTTCTTCCTCTCTTCAAGTATATTGATTATAGTATTGAGACTCAGAAATCCAGAATTGGAAAATATTGTTATTTTTACAGGCGATTTACCAGAATGCGCGAGATTAAGCGGCAACATTGACGAATCCTTCGACGACAGAGATCTTCAACGAGCTCTCGAGGACAGTTCGAGAGACGCTAAGAAGCAGAGACAACACGGTGAGTGCGTGTCGGTGTTTTCTCTTAAAAAAAAAAAAAAACTTAAAAGAAGAAACAATCTAGTCTACAATAGCAACATCTTTATTTCTTTAAAGATTTAATTCCAACGACCGATATTTTTAGATGGACAAGGCACCAGTAGTCAAAGCAGACCTGTCACTTTAGAGACGACGATTTATCCGCACGATCCGTTCACAGAAGCCACGGTCAAAGAACTTGAGGCTCTGGGTTTCACAAGAGCGCAGGTGATCGCGGAGTTGCGCCGATTTAACGGCGACAAAACACAAGCCACCGCCGCTTTGTTCGCGAAATCATTGAAATTCTAAATATATTCCGATATCGAAAATCACATGATGCGCGATTCGAGTACGCGACATTCTCAGTGGAGAAAGATATAGCGAAATTGTGAATATGTATGGTGCGCAGAATAATAAACACAAAGAAAAGACTCACAATCTACGAAACAACTTGTAAGTATCGTTGTAGTTGGTAGCTGTTTGATATACTTCCGTTTTACGTGACGACTTTTATAACTCAGCAACGAAAGTCGCGAAAAATGTTACAGTGGTACGAATGTGTACGGGTTTTTATTTTTCTGCAAAATAACTCAACTTCCTTTGTATTTTATTTTACTTTACGGTGATCTAATTACGTAATTAGATCATCGTAAAGTAAGATAAGAACACAAAATTTCAAATTGTTAAGATGACAAGCTGTTGTATACAATATCGCAGATTCTCTACAAGTTACACATACGTGTGTGCGCGCACGCGTGCGCGATGCCTAAGTAAATGCCGCATATTTGTAACACGTTAATTACATCAAGCACACGGAGTGCGGAATAAGAATTAATAAATGCGTCTAATTTTTATGATCTGATATTTAAAGATGCAATATACATAGTTTTTTTTTGTGCGATAAACCAATTGAATATACACCTAAGGATTTAGTTCTCGAATGTTATGTAAAAGTAATATAAATAGAACTTGTGCATACGCAAAATACAACAACCGCTGAATAGATGTGAGCGATAAGAGGTTTTTTACGCGCCGCGAAAGATTCACGTGTATGTGTCTTTCACGGTATTCTGTAATATTCCGTTATATATAAGTGGTGAAGAAGATAGGCAATTATAAATATACATATATATTATATTATATATAGACACTAAATGAGTTGAAAAATGGGATAGATGAAAGTCTTATGCAAAAAAAAAGGAAAAAAAAAGAAAGAAAAAACGTCAATTTTTATGATTTGATAACTTTTCGAAGATCTGACATTGAGGATTTCAAATACGAGACAAAAATATAAGTTAGGTTAGGTTAGGTTTAGTTCCTCGTTCTTCATTAAAGTCACTAATCTTTGTATATAAAAAATGAAACTTATTGAAAGCTTATTGAAACAAGCGAAGACGAGAAAAAATATATTTCCACATATATATTTTACGGTGCATTTGTTATGGCGGTAACGTTGAAGAAGTAAAAAAAAAAAAAAATACAAAAAATGAATTCTATGCAAATGTATGTGAGTATTCATACGAATGAATATCGATTTTGTACTTTCGTGCTATTTTTTTTATAAGGTATTTGGTACATTATTGTATACGTTTTGTCATTTATAAAAACGTCATGAACTACACACACGAGTTTTGATTTCTTATTTAAATTAGCTAAACACTCATCAGTTTAGCGCGAGCCTTATCAGATGACAATATTCTGACACTGATAATATAATATTACTCGAGATATACATATTATATATTGAAAAAGAAAGAATTCTCTCTTCTTTTCTATTAAAAAAAAAAGGCACTATTTGTGTTGTTATTAATATTGAGATAATATTAACAAACAATCTTTCGACTCAGAAATAAAGCTTTACTCATTATTCAAACAATATTCAACGTAACGTTTATTATAAATTTCATAGTTTTTTTACACATATCTTTTGTGATGCTTAGTATAAAATTTTACTACTTTTTTTCACCTCTAAACGTGTAATTTTATTTGGAATATATAGAATTATTTTACAAGTTAAGCTCTCTTCTTTTGTGAGTGTCTCCGTTGTTTTTTGTTTTTTTTTTACTGATTAGCAGGTAACTCGTTGGCCGCCCAGTTCAAATGCACGACTTTCCCCTTGCGGGCGGCCTCCTCGCAGGCCGTGGCGATTTTACTCACCGCTAGGATCTCGTGCGATTTGACTTGCGACTCGACCTTGCCGTGCACTACGTCAATGAAGTGATCGAACTCTCTTCGGTAGCCGTTCATGAAACGGCTGGCGAACGAGTACCAGATCGGTGGTGCAACGATCCCGTGTAGACCGTTGTGCGACCTAACCGAGTGTATCGGTTGCTCGTTGTTGGCTTTCACCATGCCCTTCGGACCAAACACCTCGAGACGTTGGTCGTATCCGTAGTTGCTGTTTCGAGATAGATCGATCATGCCGACAGTGCCCGACGGGAAGTGCATTATCACCGCGACCGTGTCGAAATCATCGATCTCCTTGATCTCCGGAATGTTCGCGTCAGCAAGAACCGAGACCTGCAATCGCGTTTATTTTATGTCACCTTATCTTGCGGGACGATTAACTCGTAAGTCTCAATGTAAGTAATTTAGTGACTCCTCTTTCCTCAATCATATTTTTTAATATATATTGATGTTTCATAAAGAAGTCGAGAGATGTTACGAAAAATTTTTATATCAAAATCGAAGAATAATTATATAAAAACAAATTATATTAAGTGCATCAACTGATTAAACTTAAGGATCTAAAATTATACAAATATATGAAATAGCGAGTGATCTCGGGTTCAATTATGGAAAATCGAATATACAGTAGTGCCTTGCGTATTTTCAGCGTTTTTGTCTCGAGTGTTTTCCGCGAGTTATCCTCACCTAGAAGTGCCTCGAAGTAGCAAGCCGGGAGTCACCCCTCCTCAATTCTTAGAACTGACGAAGCGAGCGGCCGCGTTATCTATCGGCAAGTTCCACTTGCCAATCCCAACGCTCGTGAGCGTTATCTATCTGTGTTTAACTTTCGATGAAAAGCAAGGATGAAATGATTCCATGAGCATTGCGAACAGCAAGTGGTGATCAGTAATGACGGCATTTCTCGGAAAACTACCTGCTTCAACGATTTGCCGCGCGCGGAACCGAAGCGCGGAAAATATGTGAGGCACTGTATAAGTTGCAAAAGGGCGTTGTTGAACTTGTTAGCAAGGTTGCGCAAAATAACTAATGCTTGAATTTGAGATTTCACTGAAGATGATCAGAAATAAATAGTCGAAACATATGAAATCATTACACGAGCATTAGTTATTTTGAACATCTTGCTAACAAGTTCAACAACGTCCTTTTGCAACTTATATACTAAAATTGTACCTTATCCGGATATTCTCCGAGAACCCAGGTGACCATGTCGATATCGTGAACCATGCAGTCGTGGAAAATACCCCCGGACATCCTCAAGTACTCTATGGTCGGCAGAGGAGAGTCACGCGCGACCGTCTTGATCGTGTGAACGTGACCGACCTCGCCTTTGCGAACTCGGTCCCGCACTTCCGAATAGCTCGGATCAAATCGCCGATTGAACGCGCAGAACAACGGTTTGCCCGCTTTTTTGGCCATTTCGTAACACTTGATTGTATCCGCGCTGTTTTCCGCTATAGGTTTCTCGCAGAAAACCGCTTTTTTCGCTTCGAGAGCCTTGATGACGATGTTCTCGTGAGTGTAAGTTGGCGACGCTACAACCACCGCGTCGACTCTACATACGAATAACAGAAAAAACAAGGATTTACGTTTGCATTTGATTGTAAAATACTTGGATCAATATATTTGCAAAATTTATTTCTATTCGAAGTTAAGCGTTTTAATCTTATATACTTAAAATAGAGTTACGTACTTGGGATCTTTAAATACTTTGTCAGACTGCTTGCTGTTTAGAAACGTAACGTCGTTCAGATGCCAACGTTTTTTTATATTATGCCAGTTGGCTTCGATATCGTCGACGATGTATAGGAGTTTCACGCGTACATTAGATACCATTGTCGTTAAATGTATCGTTCCGGCGCGACCGACACCGAACAAAGCCACGTTGAGTATCGGATCGTTCCGGAAATCGGTCTTCAATGCGCAATCATCCACGTATCTACGAAACAAATGAATTTTTTGTTTTATCGGAATGAGAAAATATTTGAAACGAGGATAGAGATTCGAAATAAAATTATTCCTTACGATACAACGAGCCCGAAGTTGTCTCGAGTTGGTATTAAAACTTGAAAGATTAATTGAGATGTTTCAAAAATATATTTCTAATAAATATTAACAAAATCGTAAGACAACAACAAGAATATGTTTACGTCAATTTTGTAAATTTTGTTGTAAGCAAAAATTTCAGCAATAAAATAGGAGAAGAATAGAGGAGAGAATTATTTCGAATTTTAATTGCTCACTTGCTATAGAGATAATCTTCTACGGGTGGTGTGGGTTTTGGTCGTGCGTAAGGAGAGGTGTCTTCTTTGAATTTTATCGTCGCCATTGCGGGATTTCGTACACCGAACAATTACTTTACTCAAAATACTTCTTCGCGACTGAGAGACACACCAGACACCGGGTCCCGCTAGTAGCTTCTTATATATATATGTACGAGAAGACAAACGATGGAAGGGAGGGAAAGCTCTGACCACTGTAACGCATGCTGTTTGGAAATCTATTTACTATCGCGTTGTGATAAAAATGTCAGATAAATTTTCCATTTTAAAATGTGATATGACATTCAAGCATAAAAATCCTAAAACTCACTGTCATGCAGAATCTGCTGAATCGTATAATAAATATTAAAATTCTTGTCATTTTCACAAAAACATATTTGTCATTTTAACACAAAACAGCTTCAATCTGTGTATTTCAGTATTTTCAAGATCATTTTTGTCTGGATATATAAAAAAGTTATTTTAATTGAACTTTCTCCTTGCATTCGAAGTATCGAACGACATCTGTTGCTGACTTTTGCCATAAAATCGAGATATTTTAAGGATAAAAAGAAGAGATAAGCTTTCTGTAGAGTATTTTAAAACACGTGGTAATATTTCTTTACAAATTGTCAATTTTTCTATGGATTATTTTTAAGTTTTGTTAGATCATGCTTGGCTGCGAGAGATTTCTAGACGTTTCTATTTGCTTATTAAATTCATTCACGAGGCTTTTCTGCGTGTGCGCGACGAAGGCGCGAGAGGTTCAGTAGTATGTATGTGGCAGTCAGAAAAGAAGAATAAAGACGCAAGAACAGACAAAGAAAATAGATATGCATAAAATAGAAATTTTATACTTGTCTTGTCTATACTAGTATACTTGTCTATACTAAATTGTCTTGTCAGCTTCACAATCAGTAGTTCGCTTAATTATTATGACTGCTCCGATATTCATTGCTAGTATTGGAAATCTATAGCAAACATGTGACGTAAAATGCAGATTTATGGTACTAACAGTGAATATCAAAACGCAAGCCTATAATTATTACATAATTATTTTTGTTAAATGGTTATGACGTATAACGCATGTCAATTAAACTAAAAAAAAATGCACAAATCGTGCGATTTCATAGTCAATTCTCATTAGAAGATGTCGCGAAGACTTGACTTACAATAGCTAAAAAAATTATTTTTAAGATTAATTTAAAATACCTTATAGAAATTAGTTCAAAATAGTTATGACGTTTAACGCATGTCAATTAAACTAAAAAAAATGCATAAATTGTGCGATTCCATTGGCAATTCTCATTAGAAGATGTCGCGAAGACTTGACTCACAATAGCTAAAAAAATTATTGTTAAGATTAATTAAAAACAACTTGTAGAACTTACTTCAAAATTACTATCGAAAAAAGTATATACATATATATGTGTACATATCGAAAGAAGTATATACATATATATGTGTACATACTTTTGTGATGTGCCATTGATACATCTATTACATAAACGTTAATGTATAATTCCATATGATTGTTGCTGTATCGTGGTTTTTTGCGTCATTGCTGTATCATTGCAAGGGTGACGGGAGTTATCAATGAATGAATCGCGCTATGTATCGCATTTTTTGGGTATAAATAGATGTAAAATCACGCACGCACACACATATATGTATATGTTTTCGCGTACACACAAGTTCGTGCACGATATACGTTATTGTGAAATTACAAATCCGATAAAACAATTATGTAACTTATTAAAACTTATGCTCATAACTTAAACTTATTAAAACATATTTACGATGTGTATATTTGTGGTCGCAAGGAAAAACGTTGTATGTCACATATCATTACTTTCGAAATATTGATTTTTAAAGTTTTAGATACAAATTCCTCTATTTGACAAAGTCGGTTTGTTTTTTTATGATGTCGGTTTGTTTTTTTATCTATGTTGACTATCTTTAATTCCATTAATATTCATAAGAAAAATATATATGTAAAAAATCATTGCTTTGTAAATTTTTTGGACTTACGTTGGTTTGCCTGATACATGCAAATCAAGTATTGGATTATTGTTTTTGCATAATTTTTTTCATTATTTAAGATGTGTTTTCGTGCATTTTTTCTTCATAAATATGTGAATCTTATATTTCGCAACTCAACTGTCGCGAACACTTGAATTTTTTTAAATTGTGACATGTGACGACCACAGATATATTTGTTAACGGAGAGAAAAAATTATTTGTATTAATATAATTAAAAAAATTTGTATTTAATTTTTTTTAATAAAAATCTTTCTCTCTCGATAGCGTTCACGAAAGTACAACCGCATTACTTTTTACATTTAAGAGGGTACTGGATACCGACTATAGAGACCTGTAAATCGACGTTTTTATAACTTAAATTTTTTTATTTTCTAATTTTATTTACT
>QVOB01022482.1:0-19690 GCA_014839585.1 Pseudomyrmex concolor
CACCTTACAGGAGACTATTCGTTTTGCAACGCGATCGAAGGCGGAGATATCGAGCTTCGATTAGCGCTTAATTGATAGAAGATAATTTATTAGAATCAATTCGAATCGATAGCTCTTTTATGACGCGGCTCGATTCTTCTTTTTTTCGATATCGCGCGATTCGCGGCGAGATCGATTCGGCCGCATATATAGCGAGATATAACTCGTTCCGGTCGGCACGGCGGTATTGAAATCGTTTCTAATAGCTCGGCGACCATCCGTGAGCGGAGAGCGAAGATAAATCCCAGCTTGCTTTATGATGTATGATTATCAAGATACGCGCGCCGCAAACTTTACTCGGCCCGGCTTCGAGATCCGAACTACTGGGATAACGACGCGGCAAGTGATTGATTTATGCGCGGTGAAAGGACTGCTGAGAGAAACGCGCAAGCTCACGTTCGTAATTTTATTGTAAACACAAAAATATGTATCTCAACGTACATACGCATCTCTCTCTCTCTCTCTCTCTCTCTCTCTCTCTCTACACAACATGATATTTGTTACATCGCGTTTCAACTAAAACAACGCGATGTGGTTAAGAAAAACTACAGTATGTTATTTTCTTCGTTGCCTCGCGTCAAATACGAGACGTAAGAGAGGGAGACACGATAAAAGGAAAAAGAGAGGGAAGTTTAGATGCGCCGCGACAGATTTAGGAGTACTGTCCGTACTCTCGTCTCTATTTAACGCCACGTTTCCTGCTAAGTGCGCCGATCCGATTCCGTATTTTATTCGTCGCGCGCGCCCACAACTCCCGCGTTCCGCGCCAGAACAAAATGAGAATCACGCAACGACCGCGTATAACACTAAATACGCGATGTACGCCCGAGAAGTTGAAAACTCGCCGGCGAAATACTTTCGGAGCAAGGAACTTCCGCGGGATTCCCACGCCCGCGTCGGTTTTGCGTTTTATCGATGGTTCAAGCCCGATGAGAGTCGAAAACCTTTCGACGACCAACACGCGAGTATGACTAAACTTAACCATATGTCCTCGTAGGTGTAAAATTATAGTTTTTTTTTTCTCACTGCGAAAAGCTGCACTATTTTCGCGGAACGGGTTTGTTGCGGGAAGCGATTACGCCGCTCGAGCGATAACGCATCGCGCGTCCCGATAAAGAGTATGCATCGCCACGTGCGTGCCAGCTGAGCCGCGACGAAGACAACGGGCCTCAGAACCAATAATCACTATCGTCCATTTAGATAAGCGCGCTGTGAAAAGAGAACTGCGTTTCTCTCGCAGAAACTTCGTCGTCGTCGAATTTGTTGACTCCCACGCGGGAGATCGACAAATGTTTACGAGAAAGAGAATCGCCGTGATTTCTAAAGATTACACTCGTATTTTATTCTCGTATCTTATTATCTTCTTATCTATCGTTTCTGTCTGTCTCTCTATTTCTCTTTCTTATATATGATCATGATGTACGTGTGACGCGCGCGTCTCGTATACGCATTCGCGTGCAATTCGAAGCTGCAGAAAAAAACTGCGAGATTACGTCGAGATCGGGAGTGAGGAATGTATTTCGCGAAATGAAAAACGAGAAGAATTTGCGACGAGTATTTATTTGGTGAAAAGGTGACATTTCTTCTCGCGGGTTTAACGCTCCATTATATTTTAGAATTTGAAGAAAAAACTGACCGATAGATCGAATAAATAAAATATAAAAATGTACTACTAAATAAAATAAAAAAAAAAAGAACAAATACCGTGCAACAATCGTCTCGAGCGATTGTGTATTCGAAGATGCAGAAAACCGCAGTCGTCGTTGTGAGCGCTGACGCGGGATGGTATAGTCATTGATCCCGTTCGGTTCGGCGATTACAAGCCACTCGGGTGCTATATCTTGGCAGATCTTGGACCCGCCGAGAATAATCAACGGAGGCGGACAGCGACGCGTTTCCGCAACTGAATCGCCCGTCATCGCGCGCGCACGGCACGCGGAGAGATGGCCGATAATAACGCGCGCGGCAATGCCCGGCGTCCGGTTCGGGCTCTAATTCCTCGACTCCATTACGGGCCACCTGGTCCGCCAGTTAATTTCGACGTCGCAATCTTTGCGGAACGGGACACCGGGTACGTTGGAGAAAAGAGAGAGAGGACGGGCAGAAGGACGGGAGGCGGCGGCAAGTTTATCCGTCGAGATTGTCCGAGATTGCAGTCGGAGGTGCAGGATCTCTCGGACAGGGAAAGGGAGGGGAAGGGGAGAGAAAGAGAGATTGCTGCAAAAAGAGAGTTAGACGGAAGGAAACGATATTTCCGAAAAGGAGAGAGGAAGGGAGGGAGGGAGAGAGGCAAGAAAATTGGATGAGAGAATCTCGACAAACAATACGGCGAAATGTCTAGAATTTACCGAGTTCTCTCCCCGTGTTTTTACAGCGATGAGAGGGAGGAAGGAAAACGGAAGAAAAGAAAGAGAGGTGAAAGAACTCCACTCGGCGCGGAGAGATTTGATCGGACGCGGCGGAAAATATGATAGCGCGTAAATCCCGTTGAGTTTGTCCGACATCGCCTCTCTTCCGCGGAGACGTTTCTGGTTTCGGGATGAATTTGTATTTCGCGCGAAGCACCGCGAGATTGGTGTGTCAAAAGCGAAAAGCAAAAGCAGTCACGAAACACAAGTCGCGCTGACGTATTTATAGACGTCTTTAATTTAATGCGCTGGCATGAACATCAATGCGAGCGGACGCGCATAATAAGTGTAATGCTCCTCATCTCTCCGTGCTTTTCGCGCTCGTGTCGCCGGAATTGCCGGTTCAGATCTGTTCGTTCTCGGGTGATCAATCAGTCGTTTATCCGTCGTCTCTTGAGTTTCGCGCAACGTAAATCGGCGCAACAAGTTAAATTGCTCGCGTTTAACTGTTTCATTTGATCCCTTAATTAACGCCAAGTAAAATGTAGTAGTTTTGAACGAAGGAAAAGTCAGCGCGCGCGGTAAAGAACACGAGGAGCTCTAGAAAAGAAATCATGGGCAAAGGCGAGCTAAGAGAGAGAGAGAGAGAGAGAGAGAGAAAGAAAGAGAGGAAAGCCAGCAGCGAGTTGTTCGCAGCAACAAGACGAGTTTCGTCGGGCGGATTCTAAAAGGCGATGCCAACGGCGGGGCCATTTAAGGGTATCCTGGCCAAAGGCGCCGGCCGATCTCGGCTTCGATCTTGCGACTGGTTTCGCGAACGCGTTTGTCGCGGACGCTTTTCTCGTTTTTGGCCCCGCAAAATCGCGCGACCGAGGCTTGTGAGATATCAATTTACCCCGACTCTCTCCGAGGCTACGCGTTTTTTTTTTTTTCTTTTTTTGTTCAGTCATAAATTCTGATACTTGAAACACTTCTTGCGTCACATCGCGCGAACAAGTACAATTCCGTGTAAGTCTATAGCCGCTTATTTGACTGGTTAAATTCTTTACTTAGAGGGCGTATAATACTCTTGAATGTTAATTAAAAGAAAATAACTCTCTTACAACGCGCGCGGTCATAAATCTCTCGCTCTTTCCAGGAGCACAATTATCCCATTATGTAAGCCTGTAAAGCTCACGTGGAAGCAACTCCCGAGGCTGCAATAATTCATTTTGCGATTTCATGAAGTCGTCCGCCACAGTCGTTTTGTGCGGGACGAACAATGAGGTCGCGACGCGGACGCTTGTACAGCAAGCAAGTGAAAAGAATACATTCTCGCTACACACAGCTTCCGCAAAGTTCTTTTTAATGAAGTCGCGCTTCGCTTTCAACGAACTGCTCTTTTCCACTCGTTGCTTCGCCGCGCGAGCGCGCGCGACGACAAATGCGCTCTGACTTGTTCACAAACAGCTTTCTCAAAATCGAAAGAAATATTTTACATTTTTAATTTTTTAATTCAGACAAGCTAATTACCGAATTCTTTTCTTTTCTCTACCGATTTGTGTGTCCTCGTCAAATTATAACTACCTATATTATTGAGTTATTTCCAAAAGACAAAGAGGAAACAGTCTCTTTACAAATCTTTTGCAACTTGTCTTCGCTTGACGGTCATTAACTTGCGTAACAACAAAGTACCGACATCTGAGCGGCGCGTATATAAAGCCGGATTTGCATGCCGCTACCGATGACTGCTGAAATTCCTGCCGAGCGCGAGGGTTGAGATGGACAAAAATAAAAGACGGAGGGAGAAGAAGGGAAAGACAGGAAGGGAAAGCGAAGAGATTCCGTGATAAAGAGCGAGAGAATAAATCGAGCCGACGAGCGAGCGAGCGAACGAACGAACAAACGAGCATGCGTGTGGTGGCGAGCGAACGCGCGTATGCGGTCGCAGTTTATTTCGGGACGACCGAAGAGAAACCCTCTTTCTTCTCTCCTCGCCGACCGCAGTAAAGCTCGTTTATTGTTGTTGTTGTTGTTGTTGTTGCAATAACACAATCATCAGAAATCAAGACTTTATATTTAACTCCGAAAAAGTTTGTTTTGAACAAACATTAAATATTTAGATTGGAGAGACTCCGCGAAGTTTCGGACGCGTCCTCTTCTTCTTCTTCCCTCTTTTCTTTTCATTGAGCGCATAGGGAATAAGGATTGTTTGCCAAAGTCTTGGAACTTACTCGAGGGAGGGGAGAAAGTAATTAAAAAAGTTCACCGAGACTCTCTATATCTTTTAGCCGTACACAACCTGCGAGAGAAAATAACAATACGATAAGTTCGTATAAATAAACCTTTGCTTTTATTCGCGTTTCTCGTCTTTCTTTACTCTCCCGCGCGTTTCTCTTCGATAAGTCACGTATATGTGTACATATGTATATATATATATATATATTTACAAAATCTCATTTAGCCCGCGTTTGTGTATATCTTCGTACGCGCGCGATTTTTAAATCCCGTATCCTCTTTCACGTACTTCAATTTACCCGGAGAAATCAACGTTGCATGCATTTCTCACGTAAGATAATAGAGTCTGTCCATCGTCATTTCCCGAAGCCGAGAGAACTAGGGAGATTCAGATCTCAAATATATCTCGTCGCGAGAGCGCGACGTTTGAGAACGAGAATACACTCGTTAAAGATCGCGGAAGCACCTGTGCGTCGAGGAAAATGCGTCCATCGCGCGGGTCCGGAGCGACGCGAGGCTGCGACGCGAGACGAGACGAACGAACGAACGGACAGCGCGGCGTCTCTTCACGGCAGACCGCGTGGCAGCTCTCGCCGATTTATTTATACGTCCTCGTGCGTGCGTGCGTGCGTGCGTGCGTGCGTGCGTGCGTTCGTGCGTACGTATATACTCCGCTCGAATACTTATGCGCTCGCTCGGGCCGATCTTGAGTGCACCGCAAGGTGCGGCCTAACTCTTTCTCTCTCTCCGTCGACATGCAACGCGCCATTTGCCCGCTCGCGACCGCACGTCACGTTTGCGAAATCGCACGATGTTCTGAAAATGCGGTCTCTGGAAAGGGATATGAATAATGCAAATGGTTATTATGGATAATGGAAGATCGAAAGGAACGATCGACAATGATAAAGAGATAAAAATTCGCCGTTGAGAAATTCTCATTGTTATAGCGATATCCATGTCGGATCTTGAATTTTGTCAGAAGCGAGAATAATTGAGGACAATTTAAATTTTCAAAGATTTCTTTTTTCAATTTTTCAGTAACTTTCTATGTGTGTAAGTATATATTATCTAATATATATGTAGGTATATTGATTTTCTATTTTCTTAAATTCTATAAGACGTCCATGACCGCTTAAAACACCAGAGAGTTCTTAGAAAAAACAGTTTGCAAATTCGATTGGGACATTTTAGACATACCAGCACGAAACTCGTATATCTCACCGTACAATTAACTCTCTTAACACTAATCTTACGTAAACCCGTAATTAAATTTAACGCAAAGTTTAAGACGGCAAATTGCTACTTCACTCGAAGGCCGTTCGTTACGTTCGCTTTTGCTGGTAAAAAAAAAAAAAAAAAATTCAACGAGGTAGAGCTAACATACGATTCCGCGGTGAAGAAGGGGGACGGGGGCTCTAATTTAAAACCGATACTTGGCGTAAAACGCGATCGTTTCGCGCGCGTACATTCCCGGGATTCACGAGACGGTGTGACGGTATAATAGCGGAACAACGCCGGTTACGCAACGACAATGTGCGGCGAGATACGCCGGTAATTCGAAATGTCGAACGTGCATTCGCGCGCGAGACTGCGTGGCAGCTTCTGCATTTATTTATATATATGTACGTACGTACGATACCGAACGCGCGTGTTCGAGAGCTCGCGAGAATTGCCGGATTCGGTCGATTTAATCGCGACAAAGTATTTAAATAGCGCAATTTTTTCCGCGGGTTTTCATTTCGAATATTTTCTTTTGTTCTTACGTACGGCGGATGCGCTCGATTTCTCGCGCAACGTGAATCAGGAAACGTTTAGCGTAGCGTGACCGCGACCCGCGGGGCAATAAATATCGCGAGGATTTGTGTCAGAGTGGCGAAAAAATTCCCGGTGCATTGTTGGGCTCGGATATCTTTCGGTGCCGCAATTATATGCGCGCGTGCTCGTTGCCCGCTTATAACGCGCGGCTAATTTACGATACCGTTAGGGATACGTTAGAGCTCCGATGATCAGGCAGTTCTGGAGCATAATGACGGATTCTTCTCGGCGCAGCTTGCGCGAACACGGTTCGTTACGTCGACCCTTGTTCTCGACGATATGATTTACGCGTGTATCCGCACATTTTATATTTCCGGTGACTCGCCGAAGCCATTATTCTAATTTATCTGAGTTCCCGCTGATGTGACTTGCGACTTTTCTTGACTCGCGAACTCGGTGTGAAATCTTCGCGAATTGTCCAAGTTTAGCGGGTCAACGAAATCTCCGATATACCGGTGATGTAAGTGACGCTATCGAATAATAAATATTTGTTAACTTTTTATGAGCTTTTTTCTTCAAAAAAAAAAAACATTGCAAGAAATTTCTCTTCGAATTTTCTAAACTACATTAGCGAGTGAAGGAAAACACATTGCATTAGTTATATTTGCGATGTGTTTCTTAAGTGGCGAATCTTTGCCACGGAACTCACGGAGAGTCCCGGCATATTTTATGCTACTTTCTTTCTTCTCGGATTTCGCGCGATACATCAAATATTTACGCAACACACTTTGCTTAAAGTGCGACCGTATCTCACGTTTGCATGAGCAATAAAAGAAAAAGACGCGCGGTGGCGCATTCGTTCGCCTCTTGTAAAGTCCCCCGTGGTCGTATATTCATGCACACGTTTTTCCACTCGCTGAGCGCCAAAAAGTAAAACCGTTTCACTCCGAGAGTTCGCTTCGACCTACCTACAGCGTAGTTTAAACGGCCCTTATTTATCACCTCGACCGCTCTAATCGTCAACGCGTTCCCTCGGGGACAGCCCACATGGAGACTTTTACGACTCACCGTCTCGACTGTGGTTTTAATGATCGCGTACGTAATCCAATATCACGTACGTGCGCCGCTTTTATAGGATCGTCTGCATTAAGATTGTGAGCTTTCTAATAAGCAAGCAACATAAAACTGTAATATCGAGAAAATTGCGATTGTAAATTCTTGTTTGCAACAAAAAAACTGTTATTGACTTTGTAGAAAATGTGAAATGTTCAAGCGTGTCTCTATTATATAAAACAAGTGTTTCGCTCCCATAAAACATGAATCACATCGGTCGTCGCTTTTTGAGGGTGGGGAAGATGTTTTATGTAAAGTCACTCTCTGCCTCTCTCTTTAAAAGCACATCGGAAAATTCGATCTTTTTTAACATAACGGAAAAATGCCTCTTCGGAAAAGAGTAACTATCGTGAATTAGCTCGGAAGCTGAAGCGAATGGAAAATCGGCGCATCGAGCACATTTGTACGGTTCTAGAAAGAAAAAGAGAAGAAAGAGAAAGACAGAACACACAGACCGGTAAATCTAAACCTTCGCGTACGTGCGCGTGCATGCGTACGAGTATATGCATGAGGACACCACGGTGTCGCCTTTAAACGCATTTCCGGCTTGGCGCAACTGGTGACCTCGTGTTTCAACACGTCTTCGCATTTTCTCGGTAGATCTCTCGAAAGGCGCAAAATACCTTAATAAAAATATGAAGAGACCTGCTCTTCAAAAGAATGTAACTTACGTTTAAATGTATGAATCCTCTTTGACAGAGGAAAATGGAGAAAATATGGAAAATGTGAAAAAATTTTAATTTTATTGTCGAATAGTATGGAGACTGGATTGTATTAATTAAATACAATTTTGTTTGGGAAGACTATTCATAAAAAGAAAAAACTTATTAAAAAATTTATAAAATATGTATTTGTAAAAAAATAATTGTATTTCCAACATTTAAATATTTCATTTACAATTTTATTAAGTTTTTTATACCGCAGCAATATTTTAAAATACTATAGTGCAATTTCGAATAAAATTCTGCCTTTTAAATTCTGCTCGAGCTTTTTGTCCGTACATATAAATTACAACAGACGAGATAAAAAAAAAAAAAAATTCAGCAATTATAAAGTGAATTCTTTACATCCAAACGTGTGCGCGCAGAAATCCATCAATTCTTTTTCGTTGTTTTTAACTTGCTTGTTTTCCCTGAAAGATAATGCTAATTGACACCTGTGTAACCGGATCTAAGTTTGTAAAGCAGCTGCAACTCTCCACGCTTTGATCCCACGAGCAATTACATTGCGCCGCGCTCCGCATTCTACCGCGTATTCCTCGAAAACGCAACAAGCAACAAACACGAACAGCGCCACTAGGGCTACTCGAGTTTCCCGCGCCCGTAATAACCCGGCAAATTACTTTGGTAACACAAGTGCGGCGTCCGTATTTTCGACAATTATCCTCGCGAGGCCGCACCGTGCGCTTCCACAGAAGCGACAGGCCCTTCGTTTTCTCTGTGGTCGCCGCAGGCGTGTGCACACGCATGCACGCGAACGCTCGTGTGGGTGTGTGGCCGATCACGACCCACGGGACCAGAATTGGAGTCGGTCAAGATTCCTTCGAGAGTCTCGCAGACATGTTGTCTGCGACGCGACGTCGGTGCGCTTGGCGACACTTTGCGTATATTAAACCGCACTACGATCCTTCTAATGTCTCATATGCATTTCTAATAGTTTACTTTTTTATTTCTAAATCAAAGAGATAAGTCAGAATAGGATGTTTAATCGATCAACACCAATCGACATAACATCTGTTTAATTTAAACAAGATACAAAAAAGATAAAGTTAAAACTGTTTTGTAAAACAAATATTTCAATCTTTCACATTAATTGTAATGACGAAGATAACATCAAAATGAAAGAAAATACTTTTTATGAATTTTTTGGGAGGAGTAAACGATACAGCTACGAAAGTTTTGAGATTTTTCGGACAAACTGCGAAACTCTTTCAAAGTATCGAGGTACCGGCGCTGCATTTTGCAGCGTGTCAGGTGAACCATTCATTTCTCGGCCTACGAAGGTCTTCCATTCATGCAGAACACGTCGCCCTCGCGCCGCGGGGAAGAATAATCGACGATGGGCAGAGGAGCGGGTCGACTGGCCGAGGAGTAGAGATGAAAGAGAAACACGCAGCGGCTATTCGCGGCACCGAAACGAGGCTCCGGCCGAGGCTCCTCGGAATTCGATGTTCCACGGCGGGAAAAAGAGGCGTCGAAGAGCGAAAACGATCTATCATGTCGGCTCTGGCGCGATGCGAAACGAGCCTCGGTAAAGCTCGGACACGAGACGGAACACGGGAGATTTCTAGAAATCGGGGATTAAAATGGAGAGAAATGTTTGAGGATAAACGAGAGAGCAACAACACGTCAAATTACATTTATAATTCATTTCACTCAACATTTGTTACTCCGCATGTCGAGATTGTGTCATTTTGTTTCTGTATGCTAGAGAACGATTTTTCGTACAAACACCGTCTCACGGATGTACGAATGCTCTTTGTAAGCAACATTGACAAGGGAGTCCTTGAGCTGCCGCAAGAAGTCTGCAATTTAAAATGTAAATTGCGTCGGATATTTGGTGTATCGCGTCGCGCGTCGCGCGCTGCGAAATGGCCGCGAAATTAAAACGTAATTTAATTCCCTCTTTCCGCAGTTCCTCCCTTACTTCCCTCGTTCTTCTCCTACTCGCTTTCGTATCTTCTCTCTCTCTCTCTCATTCACTCTCTCATCTTGCTCGTGGGCTCTTTATATCGACCTCACTCCGATCTCGAGGAGAGAACGTCTCCTTCTTCTCCTCACTCCTTTCTTGTAAGTGGATTTCGGGACGCGGATTATCGTTTCCGCGGCGCGAAGAAACCACCTTGGTTGCTATTCGAGAGACCGTGTGCTTCCTCGGGCTTCTCAAGTAAACGCCGAGAAATTCGAACGGGCGCGAAAGTGTCGTGTTGTCGGATCGTTTTGACAGAGCTTAAGAATTCCGTGAACGGCGGTATATTTCGTTCTCTAATTTTCTCCCCTTCGTACTGAATGGGAAAGAATGGTTTCGGCCTAACAAAACCGTATAAACGAATGATACTTAAACTCTGTTTGAATTTCTCACAGCAGCGTTTTATTCAACGTTATTACTGTCCCTTCCTCTCCTTGTATTTACAATAAAGATCTCATAATGAAAAGCGTCGACCGTTTTTACCGTATAAATCGGCGGCGAAACGGAATAACTGACGGATGTACACCGCTCAAGAAAATCCCCGATGCAATTAGTGGCAAAGTGCACAAAGGCGATACGCCTCCGGGCGAAACAGTAGCGACTTGTTTTGTAATCTCGCGTTATCCACTTCACCGTGCCTCTCCTCCCGTTCCCTTCGCGTTTCCCCGCGCGTCTCTCGTTCCCGTCACTCTCTTTTTCAAGAGTCGCGGTATGAAGGAGCGAGAAGGGGAGGATTCCGTCCCCATCCCTCTTGTCTTTTTTTTTTTTTTTACTGCAAGCCCCGCGATCGCGCACCGACGACGACCGCAACGTACGCGCTCGCGGACGGCCATCACCATAGCGACCGCTTAATTGGAGAAGGATCCCCGTAATAAAATCGTCGAGTACCTCCGTCCGCGTCGCCACGCGGAACAAATTCGCATGGCCTCCCGCGAGGAAGAGCGCGACGAATGTCAGGAAAAAAGAGGGAGTTTAGTGAGCGACAAGGGCAACAGGGCCCACACACCCACGTTTCTTCTCGATCAAGGCCCAATTCACGTGTGGAGGAAACGAACTTTTTGCGTTTGTCGAGTGATGAGATCGGAAACGAATCGAATCAGAAAGTCGCGTTTTATAGCCGAAACAGAACTAGCAAAACAGAACTAGCGAGAGAATGAACGTAAATGGAAGAATTTTTTTGTATTGTATAATTTATTTATTTATTGACGCGAATGTATTTGAAACCTTTTGAAATTTTTATTTGTAAATCAGAAAACAAATTTTTAATAAGATTTTTTGATCGCTTTCTCGTTACTTGTAACATGGGGAGAAGGAGACAAAGTGCGGATTCAATGCTGCGATTATTTGAAGCAGTATATCTTACTGTGTCATATCACATCGTTGTAACCCTTAATTCGCGACCGAATGAGAAGCGCAAGGAGCGCAATAAATTCCCATAATCGCCCCTTACACGGACTTCACGTGACATTCCGTAGGAATATCCGGAGCCATATCGCTCTTTCTCACCGATGGCAAAAGCGCCGTGACGCAAATAACGTCCTAAACGCACTGTAAAACCTCTACGTGCAATGCCGCGCACCCGAGGGGCACCTGACATCGGCAAAAAACGCCGTAAAATCGCCATCGAGGTCGGCTTAATGTCGCGGCTGCTCCGGGGGTTCTCTCTTCTCGTGTATGGGTTTCGGAATGGAACACGAGAAAGAGGGATTGGGAGAGGGAGAGGAGGAGAAGCACCACGCGGGGAGACCCCCACAGCCACTCGCCGTGTGTAACTGCGCGAGTCGCATAAACGTGCCCCCGAGAACATAATTCATTGCGGTAAACGGGCGCCGCGGCACGCCGCGTCAAATTAACGCCGCGCCTCGAGAGCGAGTCCCATATACGCCGCGGAGAAAACCGGCCGTATACCTTTAACTTTACTCGCGTAATATCACCTGTCTGTATATTAAGTTAACATCAGTACTATCGCCGAAGAAAGTGTTACAGCTGCTATGGGAGGGAAACTGAATTATTACCAAAGTTTATATATATATATATATATATATATTCTCCGCCGAGATCTATAGATAAAATAAATAAAACTTGAATAAAATACGACATCATGCATGTATAGTTAAAGACTTAATTCTGCACATAACGAGAGAGTTATTTGCCATAGAATTTATCGCGGAATCGGCCTATAGGCGATTATAAAAGGAATTAGAAATTAGAAATGGACTGTATCGAGCAAGTGTGACGAAAAATCCAATTCCGTCTGCGTAACGAGAGTTATTTGTCACGAGATTTTTATCGCAGAAGACTCTATAAAAGTCGACCGTCGCGATTCTCCTGTTACTTCTACAAGTTCGTCGAGCGCGGCTGTAGCTAGAGCTATCGTTCCTTCCATCCTGTGTTTGCTCTACGCGGGGTTGTTGGACGGACGATCGATGTAATGAAGTGCCGAGCGATACGGAGGGCCTATATCTATACGAGGAACGCGCGCGCTCGGCCGTAAAAGTATATTTTATTAACGCCATTCGCAGCCGGACATATTGTAAAATATAGTCCGGCTCGAGTGAGGCGTAATTATGTTTTGCGATTCCACGTGAGTGAGCGCGGACACGCAACCCCATTTCTTTCTCGTCAAGCGCATCTAACAAGATATTAATCTCTTTAACATAGCCTTTCGACGCTTTATGACTCCTCCGTCCGATAAATGAGTCCTCAAACCTCAAAAGCTTAACCGGAATATCGTTCATGTCTCTTATTATCTTAATTGCTTAAAAGATAATTGTTGCGTGTAATCGCCCCTCGTCAGTGCCCCCGTTTTCAATTATCTTCGTTCCACTGCCAATTACACCTACTCCTGAAATTTCTGCCGCTGAAGATTCTTATCCGCAGTACGCTTTATTATAAAAACTCATTAAATTTCAGGCATTACTGTAATTTTGTTTCTAATTCCGCTCTCTTGCAATTTATTTTTAATACGAAGCTTATCAGAATTTTTTCTATTTACGTTCGAGAGGAAAAACGGAAAAGGATTCGCAAAAAAATTATGCGAAACACCGAGTAACAGTTTTTTTTTTTTTTTTTGCTCTGTTTTCATATTCTCTCAGACATGCTGCTATTTTTGCCGTTATTTTAAAATCGCGGAAAAAATACACGTTTAATCATTTCGCATAAATTGCGAATCGAAAAATCAATGCGCAATTCCGCTCGGAAAAAAATTATCCGGCTTGCGGCAGGTATTAATTAATAGGTAGATATAACGTCGTTATTTTTTCGATACAATGAAACGAGTCAATCGAAGATAAGCGCGAAGAAGTGAAAGAGAGAGAGAGAGAGAGAGAACGTCGATCCCGAACCCGATTTGGCGCTCGATCGCGCGCAATTTCTCCCGTGTCTGAAATTAATTAACCGCGGTAATTAATGACGACGTTTCTTCGAACGTAACGCGCGCGCCGTTAACGTGAATAGGTTTTTTATTTATCGCGCGGTTGACGTTCCGCACGCATGCACACGCGCGCACATGCACGCGCATATTGACGACGATATTCGAAGGGGGAAAAACGGAAAATGTTTTGCGCCCGATAATCCCGTACAGCCGCCTGCAGGGGAGATGCAAATAACTCTTGGCAGGGACGCGCAATCAATCGAAATTCCGAAATGTACATCGGACAAAGACCGATGGCGCTGTTATTATAATCGATTAATCTTATTTTTAGCATTTCCAAGTGTGAATAAGAGATTACCGTACAGTAGAGGAAAGGACTTTTGTTTATTACAAAACCACGAAAGTGTTTATAAATATGTATGTATGAATTTATTATATGAAAGGAGATTTAATTGTCGATACTGTGATTACACACAATATACATGGCTATAAACGCTAATTGTATATCTATAAACAAGTAACTCATTTAACATTTCAACAAACTCCGCGGTTTATAAATTAATGCAATTTATTAAAGTTAATTTATTAATTGTTTACAATTAATAAATTCGACGCAGTTTGCCTTGGCAATATGTATTTATCGATGGACGAGATACGCGTATCAGAAATGTGAATCTTTCTCGCATAGAACGAAATCAAATTTAATACGTGATGCCAATATAAAATTAATCGAATCTATTTAGTATTTTTTTAATAATTGGCACTTAATGATTTTTTTACCTACATTTTTTTTACTTGACATTACAATAGGATTAATTTCTCATGACAATATTAGAGTCCTTTAGTTGATACTCTTGAAAAACAAAATTGACAGGTTGGTTTTGTCAATCATTAGATATTTTATTCTAAATGTTCCATTACAAATGATATACGTGCAAGTAATAATATTCAAAACGTTACTTTAGCTTCCATTTATGATCGATCAATTACTCGAACGCGACCGAGTTTCTGGATTTACGCAGCCACAGATGATGTTGATACATCGCGTTCGCAAATGCGCATCGCGTACTTTTGTGCGTAGCTCTTCCTATACGCAAACACGCTGCATAAAACTGCTTTCTCGTAATAATTAATTTAAACAAATAACAAATATTTGTCGCGCGCAAACATCTTCTCTCTTCGGATATACGGGAGAAATGTCGTCTGGTTATCTATACGCGTGAAAGCGCAATATCGAAGTGGAGCGAAGAAGGACAGGAGACGCGCGCGCGATGAAGAACGAGAGCGAATCACGCGTGTGTGCATGCACGCGATGAAAATTCCACACGCGGGACAATCTGCTCACGGATGACCGATCGCATCAAATCGCGTCGCGGAAACGTGGAGAACCGTCGAGCTTTATCGACTACGAGAACTAAAACCGTCAAAAATGGCATTTCATTTTTCGCACGATCGCGGCGTTATTGTTTTTTGCCGGTCAATTTCGCGTTTCGCATTCAACGCGCGCGCGATAACCTGTCGCATAATAATTAATTACCCGCGACGTGTTTTCTAATCGGAGCATCATCGTTCGGAATCGACAATCCCATCAGCGTTTACCTTGCCAATCGGCTAGTATTTTCATTCGCGAAAAGCGTTGCGGTAACTCTCGTGATCAGAGAACATTAGTTACGGTTGGCTGCAAGTCCATTATTTAATTAATTTGAATAGCGCACGCCTCCGTTATTCGTGCAAACAGATCAAATAATTCTCGCGTTGATTCTTGCGCATTTAATCACCGCTGATGACATAAAGAAAGAGTTTGTCACGAGTATCTTAACTTCGCAGTTACAATTTTTCTTCAGGTTTTATAATGTAAAATAAATAAAAATAAAAAAATAAAGATAAAATAAGTACATTCTATCTAAAGGAAAAATAAAATTTAAAAAAATCCAGAAGGTATTACGAAATATTTGTAAGCGGATAGTGTATTATTTCAAGCATTATTTCAAGAACAAGAAATGTGTATAAGACAACACCGCAATGGTTTGCTCAAGGAACACCGTTGAAATCTTCAGCGCGGATTGAAATTCAGAGTTTGAGCGCAAAAAGAAATGAAAAAAAAAAAAAAAAAAAAAAAAAAAAAAAAAAAAAACCTTCCATTTATAACGTTCTCTTCGCCCGCGAGCGCCGTGTCTCTCGAAAATAAACAAGGGTGTTTCTCCTCCCGCAATCACCGATCCAATTAAATCCGATTACATTTTTCGTCGCGACGACCTCTCCGCGAGAATCCGGTGCGCGGAGCGGCGCGCGAACGCCGGTGGCGTCCCTTATCGATTCGAACGATTTTAGAGGGTGGTTTTACCCTCCGACGTTTTTGATTTCGGCTACGTGGCGGCCTCCGCGATACGAGACTCCGAGACAACGCTTCGCCGCTTCGAATTAAGGGGTGAACCCCGAAAGTACAGTCTAACCCCCGAGATCGTTCGTAAAGAGAGACAGGACAGAGAGGAAGAGAAGAAAGGAGAGAAGGAGAGAGAGAAAAAGAAAAGCATAGAAAATTGGAGGGGACAAATAGACAAGAAGGGACGCGGAATCGAGCGAATCTGGGGTTCTTCTTAGTGTTTATTTTTTATTTCTCGAAAGACTTATACGCGCGCGCGCACCCCACGATACTCGATCCCAAATTCAATAAATATGGCCCCGCCGAATAACGGGTGTTTGGATACATCCGACGTTCCTGGAGAGTTTCATCGGTGCGATACGAGGGTATTGTCCTGAGATCCGCGACGAATCGTGAAAAGAACCAGGTACGTGAAGTTTATCCGATATACAATATATTCATTTTCTATCGATAGCTTTTACTCGTATGAAGTTGTAACTATTTCCGATAAGTCGAATCCGTACAATTTACGCTCATTCTGTCTACTAACTCCAAATAGATAAATATATATTTGTGAGTAGAATCTTACGTTGCTGCTTTTCTAAAAGTGGTATGGTATATGTACGCGTACGGATTTGTTCGGACTCGACTTCTCGTAAATTGATGCAACCTTATGTGAGAAGACATTAATGGAACCGAGTGTACGTAACATCGATACGTAATTTCGTTCGGACTCTACCCTCTACCGAACGGCTATAATATATGAAACCATCAAAGTCTATATAATGCGCAACTCAGTCTCGAAAATACATTTCCTTGCATAAGCCGGCACTCGGAATCAAATTGCAGTTGTACGCGTCCTGCAGTTTGAGTAATCGACATTCGAGTGTGTGCCCAACTCCAATTGGAGTCTATTACGCGGTAAGGAATCAACCGTCGCGCTTTAGCAAACTGATTTACGAGTATAAATCGAAATGTGTCTTGTTGTTGTGGCGGAAGGAATTTATAGTAATGTAAAAACAAATTGTAAATTTTTATATAGTTTAAAAACATTTAACATTAATTTTAACATTTTTTAAATTTGACATTTAACATTAATTTTCTTGTTTTATCGCAATTACGCACTCTATTTTATTTATTGCAATTTCAAAGTTATTTCGATGCGTATCTCCATAATAACGTCAAAAAATAAAATTGTGTTAAAAAAAATTGTATTAAAAAATGATTCTAATTAATTCTCGGAAAAAGACACTGCTAATAAATACGCAGAACAATGTTGCACGTCAAATGTAATGATCATAAAATATACGAGCAAGTCAAACTCCTGTTCGTATTAAAAATGATGTTTTGTCATAAACACATAAATTTAAATTGCGAACGTAACTGTTTTTATGTGAATTCAAATATACATATTCAATCATTTTGAATTAAAGTCGCGTGTATTCGACACGCATTATGATCATCGGAATGTTTCACACTAACCTTTGCACTCGTTCGCGTCTCTGGCGGTGGCTCTGGCCCACGGCCGGTCGAAGTGGAAGGGTCGGCAGCGCTCGCAATCTCTGCCGGCGGTGTTGTGCCTGCACTCGCAAACGACCTCGCCGTCCTTGCCGGGGATGCAGCGCGCCGCGTGGCCGTTGCACTTGCACCTGCCGCCCACGGCGAAGTCCGAGACCGCGTAGTGGTGGGCCATGGTGGCGGTCGCCGGGCCCAGGCCGACGTTGCCGGCCACTATCGCGCCACCGCTAGCTAGCGTGGTCGTCGTCGAGGAAATGGTGACCGGTACGAAACCCATGTCGCGCACCGCGGCGTCGACCGCGTCGTTGGACTGCATCTCTTGAGGCGCGATCACTTGGTGCACCGACGGCAACGCCGTCGGATCCGTTCGCAGTACCGATTCCTGAAGCAATAAATTCTTCTGGTTCTTGAGTCGTTCTTCGCGCTCGCGTTCCCGCTTCGTCAGCTCTTCCAGTCCGATCGAGGCCACGTGGTGATCCTCCCCGTTCAGCGACTGATCCGGCGGTTGCTGCGGCATGTGCAGTCGGTTGAAGACCACCCTGATGTCGGTGGCGGTCACCCAGTCCTGTAGCACCGGCGAGTTGTCGAAGTCGGCGGCGGAAGGTCGACCTTCCAGAGTGCTGAAGGCGATCCTCCCGACGGGACCTAGACCATCTCCGCCAGTGTAACGATGGCTGTCGGTGCACCGGGCCTCCTGCTCGTTCGCCTTGGTGATGGTCGCGCGGTTCGGCCTGCCGTAGACTCTGCGGCACTGTGACGAGTAGAACTGGAACGGCTGCCAGGTCTTGCCGTAGTCCATGGACTTGTAGATCGCGATCGAGTCCGGCTTAGCAGCGCGTGGGCAGAACTGCAGACTGACGTACGTCAGTTCGTACTTCTTGCCGAGCGAGAGGGTGAGGGTAACGTTGTCGGGCGGCGCGGAGAAGCTCTGCGAGCTGACGAGCGGTTCGCTGCGCCAGCAGGTGACGTTGTTAGGATTGTTGAGGTCGGTGAGGTAGCTGGCAGGAAAACGTCGTCGAGGTGTGCTGTCGTCGCATACATGGCAGTCGCCGATGCCGTTAGTACCGCCCGGCTTGTCGGTGACGTCGCAATAGCGGGTAGGCCCGCCGGTGCCGCACGTGGACGACGCCTCGACGGTCGCGCCAAAAGCCGCGTTCACGAAATCCGGTATGCAGCGTCGCGGCCGATCCTCGTCGTAGCACGGGTCGCTCGGGTTCTGCTGGCTGGAGAACATTTTCGCGTAGATTTCACCGCCGCTGGCTGGTTGCGGGAGCAGCATTTGACCGGAAAGGATCGTCACCAGGACGATCCAGAACCGGGAAGGTCGATACGAACTCGATTTTTCCTTCATCTTGCGTGGAGAACGCGACTCCACTTTCCGCGATTGTATTTGCTCCGATGGGAGATGCGCTCTCTGTGGTTGATCGTTCAAGCGACGTTCGCGGCAAGTTTGTTCTTCCTCCTGCTTTATCTTCTCTCGAGACACGATTGGTCCTAGGCTTTGCTCCGCGTCATGTTGAAATCGGAGCGTTCGAAGTTTTCCTCAGATCCGTCTATACTTTTCTGTCTGTCTATACTTTTTGTCACTCACTCAATGGTTCACATTATTCTGATACTAGACAGGCGTGAAACGATCGGTAATTGAATTTTGTTAAGTTTATTCTCACGAAAAAGAAACTCACTGTTCGCACTGAAACCAGACTTTTAAAAAGCCTTACTAAGTTTACTCCGAAAGTTTTTTTTTTTCTTATTCGAAAACCAAAACCGCGCGTATGAGCAAACTCCGATCTCTCTTTCTCCCTCTCTCTCTCTCGTTGCAGAAAAACGCGTCTCGTCCCGATTCGAAACGATCAAAAAAGGGAGAAATTGAATACGCTTGAGACGCTGCCCGAAAATCGACGATAAAACAACCCTACCTCCACAGCGGCTCGCCGCTAACTGAAACGCCGTTCTTGCACGGTGCGCATCCGAACTGCCGCCGAGTCCCTCTCCGGTTGCGGAACCTCCTTGCCCCTCACGACCGTCGATGTGCGTGAAACCCCCCCTTCTATCTATCTGCGTTCGGCCAACGGTACGTCGATCTCGCTCGCACGTCCACGGGAGATCGCACGGGCCAATCGGACGGCGCGGTCACAGCCCCCCTACGCGAAACAGTCCACCGAGAACGTGGATCCTCCGCGCGGAGGGATGCTGTGTGCGTGCCGCACGATGGACCGGAATCGGTGGACCGGCCTCGGGGATGATTTCCTCGAGAGAGAGAGAGAGAGAGAGAGAGAG
>QVOB01022483.1:0-20011 GCA_014839585.1 Pseudomyrmex concolor
GACTATGTTGAGAAATAAATCGCCACTTTTCCAAAATTTTTGTTTTTTTTTTGTAGGCTAAGTACTTATCGGACTGCCCACGTATGTGCCACATCAGTGATACATAATGCTTGTGCGCATAAACGCAGACAATAGCTAATTCAATTCAAAGAGGTCAAGCAACCTTGTTTATTTTGTAACTGACTGTGCTCTGACGTTTGAGAATCGAGTTTTCATTGTGCTTCACGCCTAGTTACGTTATATCATTGAGCGTCAATCGCGCGGCCTGTTTAGAACGCGACTTGTCCGTTTTCGCGAGCGCATCTTGCGCCGCTTTGTTTTCGCGGCAAAAGCGCGCGCCAAGTCCGGGACGCCCTCGTGCCGCGCATCGCGAGAGAGGCGAGCACGTGGCTGGTGAGTATAGTCAGTGAAAATCATCGTGCGCGGACATTGAGTAGAGGGAAACGTGCGTGATAGCAAGCGCACACAATCCACCATGGAGGGAGGTCCTAATCAACGTAGCGCGTGAATCTAACCCCGCGCGAACGTAAAGGAGGCTCTCTCCCGGAACGAGAGATAGAAAAGAGGAGACGCGCGGAGGAACGAAGAGGATGGGGAGAGGGGGGAAGAGATACAGAAGACATTAGGGAGGGGGTGGAGGAGGAGGAGGACACGATGCGTTCCGACTGCGATCGGCGACCGAGACTTGGAGACAGAACGGAGACGGTTATCGCGGAAGTTCGGCAATTATAGGTGCCGTCGGCTCATCTTTTTTTCTTTCCTCTCTGGCTTTTTTTTGTCGACGAGTGATATTGATTTGGGAGAGGCAGTTCGTATTCGCTGCACGAGCATACCTTGTGACTCGCGGAGGCAGGCGATGCTGCCGCCGCTGCCGCCAGCGCGATGCATCACGGCGCAGCGCGCATTGAGGGGTACAACACGTCGCGCTGCCGGGAAAGAGGATCGCGTGGAGAGATAGGGTGACAGAGGGCGAGAGAGTGAGAAAGAAGGAGAGAGAAAGAGAGAAAGAACGGGAGATGGAATGTGTGACGAAGAGCCCGAGAGAGAGACAGGAAAGCGATCGGTCCGCTTCCCCGCCGAGCCGCCAGTCATTCCCCTACGCCGAAACGTTACCCCACCGCGCGCATCTCCTTCCCCTTCACGCCAACGGCGCGGTATAAAACCCCTTCCATCGGTTCGACGAACATAACTTCCTCGCCGAAGCCTCCTCTCGACCACCTCCTGCCCATCGTCGGTTCTCACCGACGCGACCGTCTCGTTCTCTACCACCGCCGATCGCTGCCACCGCCACCACTATCACGCTACCCCAACTCTTCTCGCCAGAAACGGACATTGAATTTTCGTCGCCCGTGATTCGGAGATGCACAATTTAAAAAATCAAAAGATTCGATAGCTCTTCTGTTACTAAAAAAATTGAAATTTAATTGAACGTTATGACAAAATAATATGACAAAATGTGAATGCTAAATCGCATGCGTGTGTAGCTTTTTTAAAAAATATCTTTACCAACATATGATATCAAAATGATTAGTAGAGCAAAGTATCGTGTTATTGAGAAAGAATGACTCTTCAGCCAAAGAGTAAAATCTTAATATTTCCTAAAGTTTTGTTAGTTCTATTATATATCTCTAGTTTTTCTGTTAAAAAACAATATCGAAAGCGGAGCAAAGTGTCTAGACATTCAAATTGGAATAATATAAAAACTATTTTTCGTTTTGCACAAATGAACTAATTGTTCTCTTTCATGTGTAAAGAGACAAAACTAATACATCAACAAAATTATCATTGATACATTTTTGAAGTACCAAACGAATGACAGTCGGACGCGTATTTTTTGTGGATACATCCGCCCCTGCGACCGTCGCTGCCGTCGCCGTCGCTACTACCACCGCCGCCGCCGCTACCGCCGCCGCCGACGCCGCCGCCACTCGTTCCGCGGCACCTTCTCCTCTTTCGCGTTCTCTCTCTCCCCATGTTCTCTACCATCCCAAATCCGAACCAGTCCAGAGATCCCCTCTCTGATCGCGCGTACACCGCGGCGACGGAAGTGTGGCAACGCCGCAGAGCACTCGCCAGTGTCTCGGTCTTGGCGAGTTACTCGGGGGGGCTCAGGCCGAGTCTACCGAGATTGTGTCTACCGGCGCGCGCGTAACCCGAAAGCGAGTGTGGCGAAGATTAAAGTCGCCGGCCGTTTTTCGGCATGCGAGACTGTCTCACTTCTTCCTGAAGGCCGTACAGGAACGCACGAGGGACGGCGCACAAACGATAACAAAAGTTTCACGATCGTGGATTTAGAGAAGATTGACGACAACGACGACGACGACGACGACGACGACGAGGACAGTGACGACAACAGTGACAGTGACGGTGACGGTGACGAGGACGACGACAACGGCAACGACGACGACGACAAGGACGACGGCGACGGCAACAACGACGACAACGAGGAAAGTAGTGGAATACCGAGGAGGAGGAGGTGGAGGAAGAGGAGAAAAAGGTGGAGAAACAGTAGCAACAGTAGAGAGAAGAAGAGAAAAAGAAGGAGGTGGACGCATCGTCGCCGCGCGGTAGACGTAGGAAGAGGAGGAACAAGCCGACGAGACGGGCGCCGCGCGCTCGCACGTTGCTGTGCCGCGCTTTACTATATCGCACTACACGCGCGCCGTGATCCGTCGCGTACGCGCGCGTGAAAACACATACACGTACAATATCACATATTTATATGCATACACGGTGACCCGCGCGCGGAGATAATACAGTGTAAATGGCGCTCTCGGCGCAGAACCAGTCAACGTCGTACGTGAACTTATATTACTCGATTGTCCAGCGCGCGGCGACGCGCTACTTTAAGGAGTATTACAACTCCGGTGAGTACATGAGAGAGTGCACACTCACACACACATGTATACACACACGCACACTTATGTGCGTGTGATATACGCGCGTTTACCGAAAAAAGAAACGCGCACATGAGTTACGCGCGTTCCGTAAGCAACGGGGATTTATCAGCGCGGAGCGCGCGATAACGCGCGCGTGTCTCCGTTCGTACAATCACCCCATAGGTTCTGATTCCCCCTCTCGGTTTCTGCCGTTGTCATACTCTTTTTTTTTTTTTTTTTTTTTTTTTACAAAACGCTGGTAGTCTCATCTGTATCTTTCATCACCTTTTTATCGAACCATCGTGCTCATCGCGCCGTGCGATTTCAAATCTTCCCGCCGTCGTTCCCGCCTTCGCATGCTATAATCGTGCGCGCGAATATCTCGATCTCGGGAAAATCGAATAAGAACGTCGATAATAATTTTGATGGTTTCGATTTTATACTTCCCGATATTACGTGCAAAACTTCGGTATGATTCAGTGTGACAAAATAGTATATATATATATATATATGATTGTATAACACACCACACATTTTATATCATACATATGACAGACTCGTGATAATTAAAAAACAGGCTTTGTACGTATATTTGCATTTTATAGAATCAAGCTTACTTGCACTTTTGTTTTAATTTTTCATTGTGGATTTTCATTCACTACTTTTTCTTTCTCCTTTTTCTTATTTTTCCTTTTTTTTTCTCCTACCTTACGTGCGTGCACGTATGCGTGCTAGACAGTTACACGAATAAATTATAACGCGTCACCGGTGACTGTACTGCTCGCAGAAAAGTACTCTTCCCGACTGCGCGATTAACCAGCCGCTGACACGTGTCCCGCACGAAACTCGCGTGTGTGTTTGCGGTCGGTCAGACTCGACGAACTCGATCGGATGAGACAGTGTTTAACGCTGAGAAACCGAGAGAAAAAAGAGAAATAGAAAGTGAGCGAGTATGTGTATGTGTGTGAGAGAAAGAGAAAGAGAGAGAGAGAGAAGGGGAACCAAAATGTGTAGGATGAGTCAGAAGAGAGAGACTTAGAGAATGCATTGTCCATCGGTCACTGCGTGTTGATATATAAAACTTCTTGTACGGTTACAAATAAAGAGGGAAAAGTCGCGTGCTGCTGTGGCTTATACGACTAATTGTAAGAACGTGAAGAAAAAGAACACAGAGAAAGAGAAGTGTGTATTTTGCAGACTCTCCTCAAGAATATCGCGGCGCAAGAGAAACGCAAACTGATAAAGCAAAGATATTAAACAAAATACAATAAGAATGAAAACGATAAGTAATATAATGCGATCGGTATACAATAACAAAAATAAACGACAAAAATCAGAAAAAAAATCAAATTAAATTAAGAAAAAACACTAAGCACATAGACCGGTATATAGTCAAGTTTCATAATACACAAAAACCTTGAAAAAGCTCAAACTGTAAAAGTGGATTTTCAAATAATACATTGTTACGGAATTTGTGAAAGGAGAGTTTTACTGACTACTACTACTACTGTTACTGCGATTTTCAGGAAAAGTGACCTCGAATATTATGTCGAGTACTCGCGGCACTTTACACCATGTCTCAATTCAATTGACTTCGCTGTAGAGAATAAATCTGCGTGTGTAATGTTTCATATTATATAAATAAAATATTTACATTTTCATATATATAAATTAATTCATATATATATATCAATTTACATATGTAAAACGGTAATTTAATACATTGGACGAAGTAAATTGAAAATAAACAATTAACTTTTCAGAACAACCATCTTCTTTATCCACCAATTGTGACAATAAACAGTTTGATTATTGCACTTAATCGTATTGTATATTTTATATTCACAATATATAGATATAATAAAACTTGTTATTATAACGATTGTGCTTTCAAAATTGAGTTTCAAACTCACTTCAAAATTGAGTTTCAAACTCACTACTGTTAACATGTGTAACAAATCACTTTTGAATTTTCATCAATGCTTCAGTTATAGTTAATAATATTACAGTTTTACACTTAATTTTGTATACTATATGATGTTCAAAATGCGTATAATAAATATTATAGTTGATAAAGTACTCTTTTTGAATAAGAACAAAAACGACATCGAAGGAAGAAGAGCAATAAGTGAAGATACGCAAGACTGAATCGCGTAATATCTGTCTGTTGGGTCATCTAATCAGTCTACGAATTATCGCGGCGAGCAAGATGACGAAATGTGTGAACGATAACACTTTTCGAGCCACCTACGCGTTAAATAATGTCTTTTTTTTGTAACTTCTCTTTTGCTGAATTTATATTGTTGGCAATTAATCTCGAGGGATATAATCCGATAATATATTTTAAATATTCAAAGAGTTAATCTACTTACATTAATTTTATTCGACCAACCATATTGTATAAAGAGAAAGAGAAAAAAAGAGAGAGAGAAAGAGAGATACACAGTCTTGATCTATACCGATCTAGGCACGCTATTGCCTGGTCAAGGTGAACGTCGTTGGCCGAGGTCTCTCGCGATCGTGTCTTTTGTGACCGAGAAACACAACACCGACAATCATGAGCGAACACAACGTCCCGCAACAACGATAGGGGTTCCAGCCGAGAGAGCAAATGACAACTGGGGACAGCTGATGACAGAAACAAGTGTGACGAGTATAGAAGATCGATTTTTTTTGGAAAAATTTGCTCTCTCGAGTGTCTTTTTCCTTATTGTTCCACAAATTTTATTACAAATTATTGCTACTTTATTGTAATAATATGTATTTAGTTATTTCTTATTATTATATGGTTTTAAGAGATTTTGACGCATTATATAAAAGCCTAATTATATGCATGATTTTTATTCTATAATCGAAAACAATCGCTATATTATGTCCCAGTACTTTTCGCACAAATTAATAATTTTGTTATTATTATTTTATATCTACAACTTTAAAAAAACTTTGCACGGTATATGTGTTTATCAACATGCGTGACTAACTGATTGATGAAAGATTGATACTAAACACGTAATGTTATTTAAATCTAAGAAGAGAAAAAATTACAGATACACGAAGTTATGGACATTAATAATAATTAATAATAATAACAAAGTTTCGAGCCACATCTGTTGCCACAAAAATGGCAAAATTATAGGTGTATGTTGTATAGTTTTGTTTAAAAACTTTAAATAAGTTCAACTTCCATTAAATGAGCAATAAACGGCTTGTACAATGAATATTGTAGAGACTTGAAGATCGGCGCAAACTCGGAACAGTTCTTTAAACAGTTTAACTGCTCAAACTGTTTGAATACCTATCTCTCTTAAAGCACTATAGATCCCGAAAAATTTAATGTCCGATTCAAAGATTCGAGCTGAAGGTATTACGTGAAGTTTTTTTTTTCAACACAAATTTTCAATTGCGATACGTAATATATGAGATACTAATAGATATATGATCGCAAGAGAAAGAGTACATTGTGACAAATGAGATTATATTGTAACATCGGAAACGCTCCATGATGCTAATTGCGAATGAGATGAGTCATTTGGAAAAAAGGGTTTACAGACACGTCACGCGTGTATTTGGGAAATAAAACGAAATATAATTGGAACTGGTTTTTGTTACGCATATAGAAAACTAATAATGTATATTTGATAGAATATCTTACGCACACAAAATTTCTTTTAAATTATATATAGACTTTTGATTAACTTACTTTTAACAATTGACTTTATTAATTGCATAGGTATTCCTCGTATAACACGGTACTTCTACAACACAATTTCGCTCTCTAACACGGTTAGAGAATAAAATAATATTTTTTTTTTCGAATTGGTATCAGTGTTGTTAAAATTTTTTTCTGTAAAACTTTGGCCCTTTATTTTTGCTGGTCTTATCATATTACGTGGATTCCCGAAATTGTGTACGTAAATAAATAAATAAATATACACAAATTGCAGCGAATTCGCGGCAGATCAACATCTGTTTTAACTTTCTATTTAAGCAATTGCTATTACGACACGCGCGCGCGCGTTTGTGTGTGTGTGTGAGAGAGAAAGAGAGAGATAGATAGATAGAAAGAGCATATAACGATATGAACTAGAATAAATACACAAAATGTTTCTGATTGAATAGTAATCAGATTTTTCGATAATGACAGGGCGCGCCAGTTTTTCACGCGCGTTATGCGCGTACTATTTGCGTATGCAAATCTACACGATAGTCGTCGGGATGTAAATACGGTGTGAATTGTTTTATAAAGTAAAAAAAAATAATACACACCCTCTCGCGCGCGCGCACACGGAGCGCTCGTGTACTCGAGAACGCATTCGAGCATCCGTCAAAAATATCGCGGTAACAATAGCGAAAGAAAAAAAATCTATTCCGACGTTTCGACTTCGTCAATGCGTGCACTACACTCTCGAGCTAACAGCGCGAGCGGTCAGGTGTTTCGTTTCTGTCTATTTTTCTGAAAATAAACATTCGATCTGACGAGCTGAATAACGCCAATAGAACACTAGAAAAGGACCCACTCGTTTCTAGAGCACTCTTCGTAGCGCCATCGCGAAAAGTTATGTTTTTGTTGCATCCTCGTTTCGTTTTTTGCCACCCTCGCCCTCACCCTTCCTCCTCTTCATACAAGGGAGGTCCCTTGAACAGTTTGATAGAAATATAGGCCGCATAGGGGGGATATTTTCTCCGACATTCAATAAATAGTTTGTTTGTACAAATGATTATAATTAAAGTCACAATGCGAGATTGCGATATAGTTTAAGAAAAATTATGAAGAGATATATTTTGCATGTCTGAAGATGGAGAAATGCAAACTGACTCCAAAAAATTGAAGAAACGGAAAAAATACCAAGTTTTGCGCGAGATAACTCAAACGAGTTGCACTTTAAGCACGTGCTTCTTTGTGCAAAGTATGCTCTTCACTTTGAGCTGCTTTCAATTAAGTGTGTACTTTTAGCTAAAGACGTTCTACTTATTTCGCGATTTTTCTATAATAAATCGTAGATAGTCTTAGTTTTCTTTAAATGTTCTTTTGTTGTATATAAGTTATGGTAAAAGTCTAATCGGTTTTAGTCTGTAGCCTCTATTAATACTTATTGAAACAATATTTCTTGAATAATATATTAATATATTAATTGGTTTTGAAAATAAATATTATAATGATTAAAACTTCTAGTTTTGGCGGCGAGAAATACATAAAGCAAAACCAAGAGAGAAACTGTAGCACATTGATGGCGGAAAGAAGAAAAGAGAAGAGAGAGAGAAAGCGAGAGAGGAAAGAGCATAATCTTATTATTAAAATTAATCTTATAATTTGATTCTCCGTCACTGTATTTGTTTTTACATTGTCGTTCTTGTTGTGACAATCATTAATTTTATCATGTAAGAGAGGTGATGAGAAGTCGAATTTCTGAGATTTGCCAAAAGTACGACTAATACTCATTATTCTTGATTTAGTGTTCAATTGTATGCGTATTTTGTGTGTAGCAGACATATAATGCAGCCTTGAAAGCTCATTCAAGATTTGTCATAAAAATCAAGAAAAAATGTTTACATTCATGACAATAACTTCGCAACAGATGACACATTCCGATGTTTATTCTTTCTTTTTTTTTACCGCATAGGAAATTGATCTCATCGAAATTTATACCGGTTTCGAATTCATGTGAGATAGATTTTTTGATCGGCCGGCTGAAACTGTACACATGATTTCTGTCGCAGACAGGTGAGAATCAACAGGGGTCTATCTCAGACAACTCGAATCTGCGAGCCGCCGCAGAGAGAAAGAAAGAGATAGATAGATAGATAGATAGAGAGAGAGAGAGAAAAATGCTAGCATTAAAACGAAAAAAGTACGCATGTGCAGCCACCAGCCATTTCTCCTCTTGCTTCCTCTCTCGCTTTCTGTCTTTCTCTTTCTCTCTCTCTCTCTCTTTCTCTCTCTCTTCTCTCTTCTCTTTTCTTCTTTCTTCTTTCCGCCGTCAATGTGCTACAGTTTCTCTCTCGGTTTTGCTTTATATATTTCTCGCCGCCAAAACAAATCGTGAAGACTCTCGCCGAAGTGCAGTCTTGTGCTCGTGTTTTTTTCGAAGAATCAATGATATTAGCACCGAGTGACTTCGTCAAATATGGAATATCACGCAACGAAAGAAAAATCTTATGTTTTTACGACGAAGTAATGTATATAGCTTATTTTATTAAATTTTTTCTTGATAATGATCAGTTCGACATAGTTTCGACATTGATAAGACAGACTCTAATAAGAATGTTCCGTTCGCGAAATATTTTCATGTCTGATGCTATGCAATTGTTCTATTTGTAATCTTGTTTTTATATTTTGCTTCGGTAATTAGACGTATTCATTTTGTTCACTTTTTTTATCAGTGTACGCTCGTATAATTTGTAACGAGATTTCCGATCTTTGTTGATACAAGTGCAGCGTGTTTATTCATATGCTTTTCTTGATTTCAACTTAGAAATATTCACGCGAAGCAAATGATTGACACGAAATAATATATGTTTAAAATTCTTGAAAACAATACACCGAAAAAGTATTTCTTATTATTATTTTAGTTTCAAGCATGTTACACGCAATTGGCAATTTTCAATTTTAATCTTGTTATATAGCTTTCCAACTGAAAATTTAAACAAAAACATGAAAAATAGTAATACTCTAATAAGTAATAAAATACTATTCGGCTGTAATACCCTAACCGTGAATCTTGTTCTGCATTGTCTGCTTATAGATACTGGCGCGCCCTACGTACTGTACAAAGATAACATGGAGAGACCCCAAGGTCAGTGGGGTCCGGGGCCGGGATCTCTCCAAGATGGCGGATTATATCCGCAACAACAACAACAACAGCCACAACAACAGGGTTCCTCCTCGTCGGGAAGTCCACAGCAGGCCTGTGGTCCTCCGGTCGAGGGTGGAGAAAGCGGTCCCCCGCCCTCGTTAGCTTCGCCCGTGCCCTCGCCTTATCCGTCGGCGCCTCCCGAGCCTCAGTCCTTAACACCACCAGATGACGACATACAATCAAGTCAGGCTACATCTCAACAACAGCAACAACAGCAGCAGCAGCAACAACAACAACAACAACAAACGCAACAGCAGGTTCAACAGCAGCAGCAACAACAAGTTCAACAGCAACCTCAGCAACAACAGCAACAACAGACGCAACAGCAAGATCACTCACCGCAGCAACAACTGACCTCACATGCGGAAGTAGATCGTAACGACTGTTTCCCCGGCACCGGAGAACTGCAACAGTATCCGCAACACTATTTCAAGGAGGCTCGGCCGCATCCTTCGCCATCTGTACCGCCCCACATGCTCACTCCAGGCGGCTTTTCCGCGTTGCACTATCTCAAGCAACCCGGAGTGATGCTGACGTCTCTCGGCCAGGGTGACGGTGGACCTAGTCTGGATGCGCATCAGTACGCTAGCCCGGGGGCGCCGAACATGGCGACTGGGCTGCCTGACATTGTGCAACAGAGCGGCAAGTCGTCGAAGAGCGGCAACAGCGATCTACGTCTGTTCAAGTGCTTAACTTGCGGCAAAGATTTTAAGCAGAAGTCGACTCTGCTGCAGCACGAGCGGATCCACACGGATAGTCGACCGTACGGATGTCCGGAGTGTGGCAAGCGGTTCCGGCAACAATCTCATCTCACGCAACATCTACGCATACACGCTAACGAGAAGCCGTATGCTTGCGTGTACTGCGAGCGTACGTTCCGGCAGCGTGCCATCCTCAACCAGCATCTGCGCATCCACTCGGGTGAGAAGCCATACCAATGTCCGGAGTGCGGAAAACACTTCCGTCAGAAGGCGATCCTGAATCAGCACGTCCGCACACACCAAGGCGAGCATTTCTCTCTGCCTCCCAGACTTCCCCAAACGGTGTCCATTACAATCACACACTGATTAATCCAACCTCTGGTTCTCACTTGTTACTATCGCAACCACCGTTACCATATCATTACTACTCATCGTCGTCAAAGTTACCACCGGTGGTACAATAACCCACATCACTAACAATTCATCTCGATTCATCTCCACCTATCCTATATCAGTGGCGGATTTGCACCAGAAACCGAATACATTGATAAGATGTCGAGTTTTAAAACGTATCTGAATAATCTTTGAATAATCGAAATAAATTCACCACTGGTTCACACACATCCTTCACCAACCTATTAAACCGCGTTGTTGGAAAAGAGAATTACTAGTGAGGATTCATCAGATACAAGCATCGCTACTATCGGACTTGTCACTTAGACCAACTAAATAACAAGGTTCAGCTGAATGCGAGTGCGCTGATGAGTTGTGAAATAGATAAGACTGTTGATTCCTACCCTTAGATTCCCTATCTATATGATACAAATTATTATTCATCTAACTCGACTGTTTTCTAGTAACTTTAATTTCTCGCGTGTTTTTCTTCTATTAAAGTAAATCTATTACAAAGTGATGACTATGGCGTTTCTTCTTTTATACCTACTATCACTAACAAAATGAAAACCTCGTGATAAATTTGGATCATGATAGTTTCTTGATCAGCCAGAAGACGTGCAGCTATTTGACAAAGTGGAATGTCTTTTGGATGTTTTACTGCCTAAAAGTGTTTACTGAATTCGGACAAACGTTCTCAGGAACGTTTGACTCGCGACACAATTGACAAGTAGCTACATCTTGCTTCCGTTGTTGAACCGTAATCCGGGCTACTAACGTTCCTTTTATTCATCCGCGGTGGAATACAACTGATGAACGTAGATCGTTCTCTCGTTACAGACGTGAGCCCGCACCTTATCTTCAAGAACGGAATGACGCCCACCCTGTGGCCGCAAGATGTTCCCTTTCCACCCGAGGAGGGTAAGGAGGAGGTGGCATCGACGTTCGGCGACACGGACACGCAATCGGGCGCGTTCAGTCCGGCACCGGACGCCAATTCCATCCAATACCCCGCTTACTTCAAAGACCCGAAAGGCGGTAATCACGCGGTCTTCGGTGGAGGTAGTTCGGGCAGTTTCGGCGCTCTGCAGTACATCAAGCAGCAGAGTGGCACGAAGAGCTGTCTGCCCGACGTGATACAGCACGGCCGCTCGGCCGGTATGCCGTTGTACGTGCGCTGCCCGATTTGCCAGAAGGAGTTCAAGCAGAAGTCTACGTTATTGCAACATGGTTGCATACACATCGAATCGCGACCATACCCGTGCCCGGAATGCGGCAAGAGGTTCCGACAACAATCCCACCTTACGCAGCACTTGCGCATCCACACAAACGAGAAGCCGTACGGTTGTGTGTACTGCGGTCGCAACTTCCGCCAGCGCACGATCCTCAATCAGCATCTGCGTATCCACACCGGCGAGAAACCGTACAAGTGCCAGCAATGCGGCAAAGACTTCCGTCAAAAGGCGATCCTGGACCAGCACACGCGTACTCACCAGGGCGATCGGCCGTTTTGTTGCCCGATGCCTAACTGCAGACGGCGTTTTGCGACCGAGCCCGAGGTGAAAAAGCACATCGACAACCATATGAACCCGCACGCAGCAAAAGTGCGCCGAAATTCGAGCAGCGACACGAAGCCGCCCGGCACACCCGCGGGTCTGGGTCCAGTGCCAGTTCCGCGGGGCCTCACTCCCACAGTTGTTAAGCCAGAACTGTACTTCCCGCAGTGCTATGCGCCCGCGTTCAACCATCAGCCGCCGGTCTCCACCGCTCAATTTCCCGGCGCTCAGGCGAACGGCGTGTCCGTGAGCGGCGAATTCAAGCCGCCGACCGGTCTGCCGCCGCAGTGACTAACCGTCCATCCTGCCGCCTATTAGCAAGCAGGAATTCCCGCGCTAAGGTTTCAGCGCTGTTTCGGTCCCGCCGCCGCGTTGGAGAGCGCCGACGCAACGTCGAACGCCATCGCCGCTGCCGCTGCCGCAGCCGCCACCGCTGCGTCTCGATGCGGGCAGCAGCAGCAGCAGCAGCCGATTCAACAACACTACCCGTGACATTTATCATTATGCATTTACTAGTTTCTTGTTTTTCATTTTCAATTTTTATAACTCGCTCGCTCTTCTTGTTCTATTGCCACTTAATCAGAGCCTCGGAACGCGTCGCCAGTTAGTCCCGAACTCGACGGTAAGAACGGCGGTTCTCTTGTGAACAATAAGAAACATCGCAGATGTTCATTATCCGCGATATTGTTTCGTTTCTATAAATGACATATTTATCTATAAGATAAAGATATTTATCTAAAAGATAAAGAAGTTTTATCTCTTCTCTTTTTTTTTTATTCTCTTCTTCTTATTGTAGTTCCAGTTTCAGAACAGGAAGATGCATGAATATCTTTTTATACTCAGTAATATATTTATCGTCTTAATTTGAATTATTACTGTCGTTACATTGCAACTAGACGTAGATGTTATATATATTCAGTGATTCATATCTACCTGAGATTTACAATGCATACACACATCATTATCTTCGCCATGGTGTACGTAATGCAATATTTATTTGTGATATAGTGCATCGGATTTTATTAAAAGTTTACTTTTAATAAAATTTATTCTAAAAGTTTACAGAATTAATAATCTGTAATATTAAATACATGCAAATGTATTTACTATTGCGCGATTCTCAGTTGTTAATCCTGCGGAAGAAAAGAGGAAAACGAAAAAGCTCGGAAAAGTTACCGCCGCCTACCGTCGAGTTTCTCACTAGCCAGACCAAGGTAAAGTAACCAACAAAGAGTCTTGTCTATTCTTCTATGCATATTCTATTTTTTTTGTTTAAGTAATTAATCGATTATAATCTATCTTTTCTTTGTGAACAAGCAAATGGCACACAAAATAGTCTGGGACTCGATCCGCGTAACGCAAGGCGAATTCGAAAACAAGTGTGACGAGAGTTTTTCGCGCATTTGCTTTTTCGAATTTGCTCGATTTTTCTCTCGCGGGATGGTGTACGTGCCACTGAGGCGCCGCCACTCATATTTAAAATGACGCCATGTATCGCCAAACGGGTTGAAGATGTTCGATTTTGACCAGACTAAAACGATTGTGATACAATATTTAACTTGCCTATGTTTTAAAAATTTCGCGGGAGAGAGAAAGAGGATTGAAAGAGAGAAAAAAAAGAGAGAGTGAGAGAATGAGAGAATGATGCGTTTCTTCAGGAAAGCGCTCTTCACGACCACGAGAAGAAAAAAAAATTTATGTAAATATATAAATCTGTTCTCGTTCTTATACATTCACGAAGAAGAAGAACGAAGAGGAAAATGAGAACGGAGAAAGGTGAAAAAATTATGCGCGTGCGAATAATGTGTACGAATGAGATAACGAAAAAGAAAAAAATAATACGACTAATCGGGAGGGTAAAAGAAAAATATAGGAAGAGAGAAAAATGAGAAAGCGAAGATAAAACAAGCGGAAAGAGGACGAATATAGAGATACGTGAGAGATTATAGATTAGAATTTATAAAGACGAAACGTATCCTCCCACTGTGTTGAGCCATAGCTTTCGATACAGAAACGATGTAAAGAACGACAATGATGTATTGCGATAGCGCGAAGAAAAGGAAGGGGGATCGGTGCAACTCTTGTATACTATAGTAAGTAATATTTGAATGTATATTTATATATACGACAAGTTATATATATATTAATTATATTATAACACTATATGACGATATTTTGAATCGGTTTTAAAAATCAGATTGGTGCTGATAAGAAAAAAAAACAGATTAGATAAGCGAGAGTACGAAAAGGAAAATAAGGAAAGGGGGGAACGTGGAAGAAGGCTGATACACCGAGAAGTTAGCGTTTAAACTAGCGTAGACGATAGGATAGCTCAAAGTAAAAGGAAAGACTTTGAAGGATCGCATTCGTACGTGATCCGCTTACATATATCTCGGAGAATTATCATCGTCATCTTTAAACGATAAAAACAAACAAGAAAAACGGAAAACACTTCGTGGCAATACTTAAATAAAAAGCAAGGCAAAGCAAACGAAAAACGGCGAGAAGAAGAGATAGAGAGAGAAAGGGAGGAAAAAAAATGATTTCAACGTATTAGAGAATAATCTTCGGAAATTTCTATATTAAGACGTGTGATCTCTCTAATTAGTGTATACTACGTAATGACTCTAAACTTAGACAACAAGGAAGCGTTAGTATAATTAACAATTACGTACGTATTTAAGTGTTCTACAGTTAGTCTTTTTGTCATTTTAGACACACAGAGATTTGAAGATGATAATTGTGCGGCCATATTCTCTGTGGCCTGTTTGTAGTGCCTCGGAATTGCTGCTGCTCACAGCAGTAATTTGACCGTATTTTATGAAGGTATATTATATTATATTGAGAAACCGCAATTATCGATATTCTCAAATGTATACAATATTGAGAGGAAAAAAAAAGAAAAAGGGGGAATCGCGTCGTGAGGCGTCACGTTAATAAACGACTCATTATTAAAAAAAATTCTTATTAGAAAAAAAGAAAAAAGTCTACTTATATCGCGCGACAACGCAAAATGACGATATAATCGTGCTGGTTGTTCGCTTGTTGTTTTTGTTGTTCTTATTATTTTAATAACTTTCGTTCATACCTGAAAACGCGCGAAGCTACGAGAGAAGTCGAATCGGCGAGATCTATCAAAACGCCGGTATAATAACGAAATTTCTTCCGAGAGTGGCCGTTCGTGTAATATTTAAAAGTATCACGTCTATCATTATAAACGTTAAACTTCATTTTCCGTTTATCTACATGTTCTTCTTAAAATACTTTTCTCCTTGCAGCAAAGAGAAAAAAAGTGTAAGTAAGTTGTTTGTAAGACATTAACGCTCTGCTAGTTTAAAGCACTCACGAAACATCGATCTCTGTATACCTTCGTAATAGAAAAAACAAAAAAAAACATTAAATATCTTATGTTAATAGAGACTTCATCCAAAATAATGTTTTTTTTTTTACACGGCAAATACTCTAAACTCAGTAAATTCTTTTTTAATGCGAATTTAAGAAAAAAACAGTATAATTAAAAAAAAACAAAAACTGAGAAGTGTAACTTGTGAGATTTATTTATTTTAAAACGTCATGTTATGTCTAAAACTTATGAATAACTTGTAACTATTTTAAAAACATAGAACATTATCATGCTTTAATATCGCTCAGTTTAGTTTAAAATTTGACATTAAGACGTGTAATGTTGCAGTAAAAGAGTGCAAGTTTTGAACTTCGAAACTTTCACACTTTAAGATTTTTCTCGCAATATATCGTTTATTATATATACCACAAAAAAAAGAAATAGACAAATTTTTAGGCATTTTTTATTTAAATTTATTATATTTATATAAAAAAAGTTGGTTTGTTACTGTGAACGATTTATCATAATCACACTAATCAACCAAAATAATGCTAATTCACTTTTACTACGAGCATCTATTCACATTTACATGTTTTACTCAGAAATAAGATATTTTTATCGATCGAATAAATGGCACTGTCCGGAATATGAATTCTCATCTGTTTCATGAATAATATATTAGTACTTTTTTATTATCATAAAATCATGAATGAACATACACACACACATATCATAAACTCATCCTACTTTTAAAAAACTAGTCTCAAATCTTATGCTCTAATTACACTTTTTTTTAGAATATTCTTTGGAGAATTGTTGAAAGAATCAGAAACTGATATTTATTTTATCATATATATTTTTAATATATTATTTCACTCTCATATGTGTAACATAACTTGAAATGTTATGTTGAATAAAAGTTTTTAGCAAAATTATCTTTATTTGTTCATAACACATTCGTCAAGCAATCGCGATATTTTTGTTCCCGAGTGCAACTAAAGTGCACTAAAGTGCTTTGTTTCTAACCAAATTTGACTGATATTTAAAATCTCTGTTTTGTGTTTTGCAAGTAACATGTGAAAAAAACTTAAATATCTAATTTCTAATGTTAAATTACCAAGCGCGCAGTGCGTATAAAATGTATAATGCATAAAAATTTAATTTTGAGCACAAAGAGTTGCTCAAGTTTTTGTAACTTTTACAAATTCGTAAATAGAGCTGTTGTTTCTGATCAACTTGACGTCAAATTCAAAGATTTCATACAAGCATATAACTACGTTATTTTTTATCTTGAATTAGAGTTCGGATTTACACATATGCGCAAGTTTTACTGTTTTAAAAGAATCCGTAATAACGAAAGTAACCGGTTACGCGACGCATACATCTTATACGCCAAACTCGGAAAGAAAAAGTGAACGGGAGAAATACATACACGTATACGCGTTTTTCGATGTGAGTTCTTTGACCGTTTGAGTGCCAAGAGATACGATTATAATAATTATAAACAAACGCGTTTTCTGTTTTACGCCAACAAAAAAACATCAATAAACAGAAATAGAACTTAATGTGTGTTATATGTGGTGTTTTTATTTATTTTTTTTTCAAAAACGGAAAAAAGCATCTATTTACTGAAATGGCTGCGCAAGTTCTGACAGTTGCAATTGATAGTAACAAGTGCATCACCAGTGAGTGCATCACCTCTTGCTGGCACTTTTCGTGTGCTTTTTTGCGATCTCCGGCACTCAAACGATTAATGGATTGAGACGTTAAATATCGAAGCGAATTAAGTTTGAATGCGATTAAAAATCGCATAAACTGAAAATCGTAAAGTAAGAAAACGAAGATAATAACTGTTGTAAACACTATGTAGATAAAACAGAGTTTTGTTATCTTTATTATTATTATTATTAATATTATTAATTATTATTATATTATTATTATTATAACGATATATACTCGCGATATATAATTATATTATCATATATATGTATATTATTTTTATTATTAATATTACACATTATTACTATTATTATTATATATATGTAATAATTATTATGTTATTATTAAGTTTCTAAGAGGGAGAAAAAGAGAGGAGAAAGAGGGGAGAGAGAAAGACAGAGAGAGAGAGAGACAAGAAAATGGTGCATTTTGTATTTAGACTCATCAGTTTTAATCATCTTTGTTTTTTTAATTACGCTCTATCCCATAAATTGTGTAAACTCCTCTTGCTGTTTTTTTTTTTTTTTTTTTATATACGACGTTAGAAGTCTTTTTTTATACGCTATCTTATTGATAACCAACTATTAATTTTTGTGCTTTTATTATATTTTAATCTCGCAGTCACAAAATTCGTCGAGTGTGATATAATAATACGTATAGTAGAATGTCGTAAAGAAAAAGAAGCGATTTTGTCGGAGTGGTGTTTTTAATATCTCTTTATAATATATATTACACACACACACACACACACACACACACACGTGTATATATATGAATATTTTATATACATATATTATAAGATGTACTTTACAAAGAAGATCCAGAATTGTTTTCTGGCCGAGAATGACAGGGACGTTACAGTTTATTTTAAAATTGTTTTGTACATGTGCGATAATGCAAACTGTTGTAAGCAGGGGTGGGACACATTTATCAGAGAATATCTAATCTTCTCTACTGCTAAAAGGAATTATTAATGCACAGGATGTCTCATCTCTCAGTACGAATAAACATGATAATGTTAAAATAATCAATATTCTTTGCAATACATTATTTTAATGTTATGTTGAAAAATTATTTAAATTCCAATTTAGAGTTCCAATTTTTCTAAACGTATCAATTTTTATAGAGTTGTAAAGAGATTAATTATTAGAAAAAAAGCAAATATATCGGATTCCGAATCCCTTCCACCCCTGTCTGTGGTTCGGACGATGGACAACGACGTCAAAAAGATGCACAGTGCCATTTTGATCGGCGAGAAGAAAAGAAAAAAAAGAAGAAGGGAGAGAGAAAGAGAGAGAAGTGTACATATTAAATAGAATCAACGATATACTGTGATAACGATTCCTAACGATGAAAAACATCAGCTTATTTAATTTTACACATACAATCCTATATCTCAGAAGTAAACTAGCTCCATATTGTTCGCAAATATCGCCGAAAGTTGAACAAACGTAAACGTTGAAATGTTAAGCCAATGTGAATGATGTGGAGTTAGATTTACGCACCAGTCAACTTTCTCGAGATGAATAATTGCAATTATCTCGCGCTCCCTCTATCTCTCTCTCTTTCTCTCTCGTCTAAATCCTCTCCAAGAGTCAAAGGAAGAGAATTGTGGTGCAGCTCGTCGATTGATATATGATGATGGTTTTTTTTTTTTATTATAACGAACTCTCGTTTATGTAGATTATATATCAGTTTCGACACCAGTGTTTACGTGTTTCATTCATCACTAATTGTTTCGTGAACGTGCAATGAGAATGTCATAAAATTTATTTCCTTTTTATTTCGTATTCGTATATTTTGATTTTATCGTATATTTTATTTTTTCTCTTTTGAGTCAAAGTTGAATTATGTTGCTTGATAATATAGTATTTTTTTATGTATATTGTATACATATTTAATTATATATTGTATGTATATATATGTGTATCAAATGTATCATATATCACATATACATGATTTTCTTTGATACGTATATATGCATATATGTATATATGTGTGTGTGTGTGTGTACATATGTATATTATAAAACATTCATTTTTTTGTTGGAACTACATATCTCTCAGCACCTATTTTTATACCTATTTTTCAAGTAGTAAAAATCGATAACGGTACATGCAAATCCACTAGATTCGAAAGGGTTAACAAAAAATATATATATATATATATATATGTACGCGTAAAAGAATCTTTCAAAAAAATCTACGAATAATAAAATAAATTTAAAACATCAGCTTGTGATGAATGTGTCGCGATGAAACGAGCGATGGTATTCTCGTATACGTAAATGATAAAACAATTAATTTTGTTTCTCTCTTTTTTTTTTTTTTTCTTTTTTTTATAGTCGAGTACGTGCTTTCAAAGATGAAGTAGAAAGTGGCAACGCGCGCACTTAATGTCAGGCTGCGTCACCCTCGTCGTTTACCGAATGCTCAACATAGATTAGGTTTAAGCTTTATATATTATCTAACACAGACACAGATACACACACACACACTATATATATATATATATATATATATATATATATATATATATATATATATATATATATATATATATATAT
>QVOB01022484.1:0-19070 GCA_014839585.1 Pseudomyrmex concolor
TGTTAAAGTAGTTTTTTAGAAATAAAGTTATTCGATATATTACGTTTTGCCTTATTTTTTATAACTTTTGAACATAATTATTTTCTTTTTCGTTATAAAATCTCGTTATCAAGATTATTTTTAACGAAAGAAGATTAGATTTTAATTAGAGACGGGCTTGGCCGAAACTCGCGTTCGAAGAGAAACGATGTGCGCGGCATTCCTCCAATCATATTGCTGATGCAGTTGGCGCTGGACTTGCCGAGAGAAAGAGAGAGACTTGATGACGACCTTCCTTTCTTTCAAAAGGTCAAACGGCCATGTTGGGCATCACGCACGCGGTTCTCCCGACGACCATTAGCATTTCTCGTTCGAGGAACGTATATATGTGAAATATTATTTTCCCTCAGCGAAGAGACGAGCGTGATATTTTAACTTCGACAGTCACAATGTCGTCGAAGGCGTATCATCCCGTTGCGGTCGAATTGGTTTTGAGAAAAGGAGAAGAAAACGTGATGTCGCGTATATGGAATTTTCCTCATTTTTATTCATATTTTCTAATATGAATAAAAATGAGGAAAATTGCATAAAAAAACCCACAAGATACGCGTTAAAGTTTGAAAAATTCCAGTGTTTTAAATTATAATGATAAAAAAATTCTTACGGAGGTGTGTAAAAAAAAAAAAAGTGAACGGATAGAACGGAAACCGAGATAAAACTTTACTTAATTAAAATTTTATTACACCGGAGAAAGATGATATAATTCTTCGGGTAGTTGACTGACACGCAAGACGTTGTCTCTTTCTCTGCGCTTGCGTGGCCGTCTCTTCGGGCTGGATACGATTCTTCCGGCAAAAACCGCGTGCGAGCGAGCGAGTACACGCGCGTTACAACGCGTACATACATACGTAGCACGACGGATGATCGCGTAAGAACAGATGAGCGAGCGTGTTGCCGGATGTTCTACTTTTTGGAATCCCGTTCGACGGTGTGTGTACTCGGTCGAGTTTCCTCCGAGTGGAAGGTAGATAACTGTGGCAGTGAGTACACGTCGGTGTATATTTTTAGGGTCGCGTACAACGACGATGACGAGACGGAGGACGATGTATAATGGAAACCAGGGGGAAACGAGAAGAAGAAGAAAAAGAAGAAGCAGGAGATCGTGGAGAAGATGCGCGGAGGGATTCACGGTTTAGGAATGCCGTCTCGTCCTGTTTTCCTTCTGGTCCTTTTGGATCTACCTGATTTCTCGCCACCAAACGCGCTACTATTGTACGTCTAAAAATTCGGCTCAAATATGACTTGTATCAGTTGTATCAAATGTAAACCTTCGAGCTAAGGATGCTGTGTTTGGAACATTTATTTAATCCTAAAATTTATACAACATGAGATGAAATGTCGGAAACTTGTGGAAAGCGTGTTCTCAACGTGTGGAATGTAAAAAAATGTTTTACATATGACTAGACTACTGTCGATGACACACACGCACACATAGTGGATTTCATTGCTGGCACTTATCATATTAATAAGAAAATTATGTCTCCGCGAAATTTGGATTTTATTTCGATTACCGATCTAACGTAACACATTGGCATAATGACGCATCGCAAATTGCTCCATCGAAAAGATATATATATATATATATCTTTTTCGAGGTTGAAAATTCTACTTTTAGTAACTAAATTTAGTCATTAGGCATTAAAAATGCGACATTTTGTCTGACAAGTTACGGTCTTGTCTTTTCATTTATCACATCGATATATCTACGGAAAAAAACGTTATTCACACGCAGAATAATTTCGCTTTGTCCCGACGTTTTGTACGGAAATGCAACAATAACTCGCGTGAAGACGTAGTAGGCGTGACCGAACAAAAAGCGGATTAATCGTGGAACGAAGAAAAAGAACGAGAAAATAAAAGAAACCGCGCAAACCTTGGAAGAGAATAGCACTTGCAATTTTTCCGGCGGCGCACGCGACGCGACTTACGGGTAACGACCGGCGGTCCCATATGGTACGTGCAACCTACTTAATTGCATCGGCGAGTAACGAGGAAAAGTGGAGCAGCGTTACGAATGGCCGAACTCTTATCCTCATTGTCTCACACGAGATTTATTTATCGGACACGCGCGTGCACTTCATTTTTGAAATCCTCGCGCAACACGGCCAGCGTATAATTGCATTTGCGATTCAAAGCGTCTCCTTGCTCATTTAAATGGCATACGCGGCGCGACCCAATAAAAAAAAGATCTTTCCCTTATTTGCAACTCTCTGCGCCACAACTAACTTTTATCATTCACGACGGAGGAAACTACTTTCTTTCAATAAAATTAGATTACTGAACGAAAAGCATCGTGACAGCTTTAAACTGCGAACAAACTTCTTTCTCGCGGCTGGAATTATCACCCGGTATAAGTGTCGTGTTTTTGTTCCGAGAGAAATTCAATTTCTTCGCCAATCATACCTATGACTTTTATCTTTCCCGTGATTATATGTCCCGAAATTATCCTGTACCACATCAGGCACTACACTTTTTTTTCCGCGGTAATCACGAAAATCGCCGAGCCGATTTTATTGCTCCGGTTGTTTTGTTTCGTCATGATTTCCGAGTGAATTCTAATATTCGCCGATTTCAAAAGTAAAAGTCACCTAACGTCCAATTGCCTCGACAATGCCGATTTCTACGATGTCTCCGAATTAATTAGAGAAAAACATTATTTACGGTGCGACTTTCACATCTCACCACGGGTTTTTTTATCCATTCACGAAGACGTGACTGATAAATAGCATGTCCTGCGTCATTTCTGTTTGCTCATTTTTCTCACTTTTAAAAATTATCTGCTTAAAATATGCGAGATCACGTGCAAAATCAAATCTTTTCAACGCTGTTCCCAGTGAAATATTTGATTTATCACCGAAACTTTTCAAACCTGTTCCTCATTCGAGCAGGTGTATGCGCGCGTTATAACATCGAAGATAACCTTTTCGAGGCAGGGAGGGTTCGATTTAAGTGTTGCTCAAGCAAATACATAAATATTGTTACTCACCGTTTGGACAGATGAAGACATTTGTAGTAGGAACCTGTAACAGAAATGCGGCGTTTTGCTTAAAGTCAGGTATCCGACATATCTGCACGTATAGCTACACTAATACTTGAAAATCCACTGAATTCTCAATAGCTTTTGTGAATTTGAAAAAAGACGCACTTATTGTACTTAAAAGCTGTTTGTGCTTAAAAATATATTTTGTGCTCGAATTTTTTTATACCTTCTCTTAGATTTTTTTTTATTTATTATTATTTTATAGACTAGACAGACGCTATGTCCGCGTTATTAATTTCATGTATGTTACATCGAACTGTCAAACACGTCTGACAATGTCTCCAACTATGCGAAGCAAACTGCAAAAAGAAAACCAATCAGCGTCGTGATAAAAGTGTCAATATTTAACGTCAAGATATTTGAGAAAACTTCAATACATTCGAGTATCAACTTGCGATGCTTTTCTTGAAACGGAGAAAGAGAGAGAGAGAGAGAGAGAGAAAGTTTGCACTTTCATATCTGATTCAATAAAACTTTGCACGAGCGTTTTACTGGTTTTACAAACGGAAGTCGCATTTTTCGCTCAATGAGTCTAGTGGCACGGACTAGACTCGAACATGCCAGACGCATTGTTATCCGGCGCGGGAGAAAGTGAAGATGCAATCTGTCCGACAATCTTCGTTTCTTGTGTCCGACTCCTAGGAGGAGGCAGGAAAGTATCTCCGCTACTCCGAGAAGAACGGACTCCGGGACGCGACTGTACATTTCGTTGCTTTCGTACGTACGTATTGCGTGTGTATCGGTGACATAACGGTGACTACATTCCTGCGAGAGAGGTGTGCAAGAGTTGCAGCAGCGGAGAAGAAAGCTGCACCCTTTCTCATACATTCTCGCGCGAGTTCGCCTCGCGAAAATTGAGTCGCGCTTTAATGAGAAGCCGTGCGCAGCTGCGCGCGCGTGCAACTTCTATTAAACTCAATTTGTTCGCAGCAAATATACAATACGAACGTGACATTACGTAAGACTTTAACGTTTACTGGATTGTTACGCGATGAGGGAATATTGCGTGAGGAAAAATGTAACGCGCAACGACCGTTAAATTCTAAACCGAAAGAAAGTGCTGAAAAGCGTATATACGCGAAGTATGGAAACGCGTGAAAAATTAAACGCAATCCGCGAGAGAAGAGAAAATCTATATAAAAATTTTAATTTTCCGTCAATTGCTGGACAAATTGTTACTTTCTTTTTTTGCGAAAACTCTGTTAGTCTTTCGAGAAAACATCCAACTCTACTCGCGCGCGCGCGGAAAACACCTGGACTTCGCATTCCGCGTTTCCTCTTCTCCCGCGAATCGCGCGCTACCTACGTCCTGCGTGGTTTAAAATGTTGTAACAACGTGTGTGTGTGTGTATGTGTGTGTGTGTGTGCTGTGATTGTAGCGGCAATCGAGACGCGCGTTAGTGCCTGTACGTGTGCATGTGCACGTGCGCGGGCGCGCTTGTACACAGAAATTCACTTTCACCTCACATATGCCACATCTCGTGGAAACGAGCCGCGCGGCACACTGCTAACTCCTACGGAGCTCGTCGCCGACATACCAATTACTTCATAACCCGCGGTAGAAACTCCCAGGAATTCTTACAAAGGGCTCATCCCGTCATCTCTCGCGTATTTTCTTTTCCGTCCTTCCGCTGCGCGCGGGGCCGCAACTTTTTTTCCGCCTCGTAAAACGAAATTACTCTTCGCCAAGCGCTTAAGTTTGCTTCGTTCGACCGACGCGTTTAAGTTAAAAAACGTTCCGGATATTTTTGTCATGTTTCGCTGAGCAACTTTTCTCGCAAGAGTATGCCAATACATATATATCAGTAAACAAGCGGAAAATTTAGAATTCAATTTACGCAATTTACGTGGAAAAAAAAAAATAAAAAATTACGAGCGTCAAGTTAAACGCCGAATAATTTAGCCACAAGTAGCGCGGATCGAAGTGACGTTCTTTGAAGTTTCTGCTGAAACTTTGATGGTATCGCTTACCTGAGACTCCGTTAGCTGAAGATGGCACAAGAGGACGGCGACCCATATGGCCGCCAACTCTCTTATCAGCATATTCCTGCAACAGACACAAGAAATTATGTGAGTAGACGTTAATCTCGCATCTCTACGGTACAGCTATGTAATTAAACTATTATTGTGAAATATTGTTTGAACAATGTAACTAGTCGCGGTATGCGATTTCCTTGGATGATGACTAACGCGCTTCGATGTCATCGATGCATTGGAAATTAGCGAGCGTTGTATTTATTTTTAGAGAGCGCGCACGATTCAGTCATCATCCAACGGCGATCCATCGACTTTTTTTTTTCTACATTCGTCGGGCGTTCATCATAATCGCGAAAGAACGCGGAAGACGTATCGCCGGTTTCTGTACACCGTCGAATACACACCGGTTCCCATAAAATTCCTTACGGTTTCTGTAGCTGAATTGTGGCACGGAGCAGTTGCATACCTCGCCGCGTAACCGAGATAACCGTCGCCGACCGCGAGATTATTATTGATGACGCGTTACGCCGCGTTCTCTCTGTCTATCTATCTATCTCTCTCTCTCTCTTGCTTTTTTGCACTCGCACCTGTATCTATTAACCATAGCATCAACTATTTGTTTTTCACCAAGCTGCGCTGCGCTCCGAACATTGCGCATCATTCTCTTTCATCCATTACTCTGACATTCTAAATATTTATTTATTTGCATAGATATATAAGTGCTAATAAATCTCTTTTTGAAACATATACCTCACAGAGTATCCTTGGTGTATTTATATCTCTTTAGTATGCGTTTAAACGCGTGCATTTAATATTTTGTTTCATACTTGAAATGTGTATTTAAACTCTAATAAAATTAAATCCGCGGATCCGCCGCAAAACGTGTAATGCAATTATATGATTAATCAGGTCGTTCTATATGACATTATCGTTTTCCAAGCCGCAAGCGATTACGAGCAGACGTGTGACGCAACGGCCGCGAGACGCGTCGGATGAGCGAACTCGTGAGAAGCGCTGGAAAGCGATCCGTAGGTACATACACTCGCAGCGCTTAGCTTGTTCGTACAATGTATGCACTTAGCGCGAAGACGAAGCATAGACATTGCACACACAGACATAAGCGATGAATCGCGCGAAAGTTTATTATATTTCACGCTGTTACACAGTCGCTTTTATGCAATCGACGCGCTATTGTCCGTTCGGAGAGGCAAAATCTTAACTGGAGCAAGCGACCGTGCGACTCGCGTTCAATTAGCAGCCGGGTGTTAATTAGAACTCGGCGGAGATTCGGAGATGCTGTCGCTTCCGATTGCGTCGTGAGAGCTATTCGCGCGAGAACTCTTCCTTAATCGCACACACATACATTTATACATCTCAGATGATTTCGTTGCCGCAAGTGAATTAAGAGAGAGAGAGAGAGAGATATTTGAAATAATTTGAAACGCAAAAGTAAGAGGTATTTGCAGAAGAACAATGGTCGAATGCGCAGTTAGAACTTTCGTGATTTCGTAATAAGAAGAAGATAACGAGTCGATTACTGAGTCACTACTCCGAGCGGGTGCATCAATCGCGGATTTAATTCTTCTCATTTCTCTATTCTTCCATGTGCTGCGAGATATTTCAGATCGCGAGAAACTAATTTGCATGTTGGAATAGAAGACTCGCGAGTCTCTCTCTCTCGCTGTTTTTGCGTAAGAAGCGGGCGCGCGTTGTCGCCTCGATGTCGAACGGAGGTTCGATCGCTCGGCTGTGAATCGCCAGACCCGTTAGATTTGCAATCCGCAGGAAGTAGCTATCGGTACCGACCGCGAGACGAGATTACTATTACGCGTGATTACGATCGTTGTCGTTGCGGCAGGAAAACTTCCTGCGGTTCGAGCTAAACGCCCCGATTGCGTTGCGCTCCGTTCGATAGTCGATTCCCGGCGATTATAACGGTTTAGCAGGGAATCCGGACGCGCGTCGCAACGTAAGCTAACGTTTTCGTGTGTGTAATGTTTATGTACGAACCGCGGTGTGTGAACGAAGCGCGTTTTCTTCTTGAAGGAAAACATCATCGACGCGCCTGTGTGTAAGTTTGCGCGCGTCGTCGTCCTGCTCCTGTCTCGAAACCGGTAAAATCGATGTAAAGTCCATCGCTCGCCGTCTTTCGAATTGCTCTTCGTGCGGTGTCCGAGTAGGTAAACGGAAAGAAGTTAAACCTGTTTTTCCGCGTCCTCGTACATATTTTAATTCTCTTGAGCGCGCGAGGGCGTGTTCCGTGATATCTTTCGATCAAGAAGAATTTTCACGCATGAAAAATTCCCGAGGCTTATTTTATTAAATATTAAAATGCAATATGTGCTGTCAACACGGTTGATGCTGGAACGGGATATCTTTCGCGTTCTCGAGGAAATTTAAATGTCACAATTGTGCGAATAATTCAACAGAGAAGAAAGACGTTCGTTATTATCTATTTATAATTGAACGTGTGTGTGTAACTGAACGCACAAGAAATATTTATTTATTAATTGAATTAAATGACAGATTGTTGAAAAAAAGTAAAGACGCTCGCTTGTCATGTTTGCACACAATGCTAATCGAGAATTGTTACCAGTCGGTATTAATATTGTGCGAGTTGCGTATCATTCATGTACTTCACAATCGTTAATTACCGACTCCGCGCTGGCGAGGATAAAAAAAAAAAAAAAAAAAGGACAGAGAAGGATCTCAGGCTGAGACTGTAGGTCAGCGCTAGAAAGTATTCGGGTTTCCTGTTTGAGCGGTGCACGAAACGGTGCGTGTAAAAAGCGAGCAATGACTTCTGAGAGCGCGTTCTGCGCTTTTCGCGCGGTAGCCGAGCGTGAAGAAACGCGAAGTATAAATTCGGTGATGGAAATCGATCGGCGAACCGTGCCAGACGGATCGGATACATGTGCAAACCTGTAATAAGCGATTTACATCATTCCAATCGAGAAATCGCGCGCTCTTTAATACGCTCCTTGCTAAAAAAGAAAAAAAAAGCAGCAGCAAGGTCTTTGACAAGTTATTTTATGACTACAACAAAAACATTCTTCTTCTAAACTAACCACAGAGAAAAGATGTCTCGCGTTTGTACGTATATACAGTTAGTCCGTATCGGAGAACATGCGGTATATAAAATTGCCATTTTCCACAGACAGTCAAACTGTAGCGAGATATTGCGCGCGAGATATCAGCTGGTGTGGACAAATTTATGTATCTTCTGCGCGCAGTGTGCCGAATAACGGTCTCTACGTGTTACCAGGAAACATTCGCATCGTCGTGTAATTACGATAGTACTGCAAACATACTTTCTAACTGGATACTGGCTGTATCTCGATCCTTACATCGCGATCAATTATATTGTATAAACCGTAATAAAAGGCGATTCCGGACGCGTCTTTAATTACAGTAATAAATGTGATATTTAGAGCTAATTTGAGCATTCCGTACCGAGTGCAATCTGTAATAACGACTAGCTAACGTCACTGCCTTTAATTGCGCGCCTGTATCATTCCTTCGTATATCTCCTCCCGAGAGCGGATTTCGCAAAACAAAAAACCACTTCCCAGAGTGATTAATTTTTCTAACTCTCTGTGTGAAACTACGATGGCGAATTTCTCAAGGTTTTATCACTTTACCGTCACATTTAATATCATATCGCGCGCCCGACGGTGTCGCTGATATCGTGATTTGTGATAAATATAATTGCGGTATCTTTTGAACGTATCTTTATCTTAATTGACGGTGAATTCTCGTTTCATACATTTCTCACGCGCATTTTCTCTGCGATATCGAAAATAAATAAATATCAATATACGTCTGCTTTTTTTTCAGGAAACCTGTTACGTACGCGAACGGTTTGTTTTTCGAAACAAAAATCACAGGCTCCGACTTAAACGGAATCAGTAAGTGATCTTAATTGTGAGAAGCGATATTTCAGTTTATTGATAATTACGCGATAATGAAAGTTGGTGAAATCGAGTTTACCTACGTGAAATGTAATAGTTTTCGTAAAATCTTTCTTCGATAAAGGGATGGAACAGTTTTTGCGGAGCGCGAATAATCGTGTTCATTGGTTTGCGACATTTCCGAGATGAGTACGGGATTTACTTCCTATATTCTTTTCGTTTTTAAAGATAACTCTCTCTCTCTCTCTCTCTCTCTCTCTCTCTCTCTCCAACGAGATTACAAAATTTTATTTTATTCATTTAACACAGACGGTTTCTTTGATCTCTTCGAGTTCATCGACTCGATAAGATGTAAGCACACACGGACATAAACGTATTATTCAAATACAACAATCACGAATAAAGTACCGCTGCGTATTGTCGGTTGACCACTTCCGGTTTCCTCAACGGACTTCGTCGGCGGCATATCCGGTCCTTGGCTGAATTGGTAATCGATACATCGTGACATCGGATTCCTCGCGGATATACATATCCACCCATGTGATACGCGAGAAGTTTACGTAATCATTATCCTATGTTCCATATATAGCAGTAGCTTATGTATACAATAGTACAACAGTATATGTACAATAATATGTACTATATAAAATAATTATACGACTTTGTTAATTGTAGAATTGCATTTTGTTACTTCATACTCTATAATAATATTTTTTTACCAAACCGCATATTTCTTTGTGAAAAAATTTTTTTCAAAACATTGTTGCTTTTAATTAATAAACACAATGAAGTGTTCACTTTGCGCAACAAGACGCACAACACACATTGTCAAAGAAAGAACAACCAAAGATTTCAAAATTGATCGTAAGATAGGGAGAATTGAATTAAAGAATTGCGCGCGGAGAAGTCGTCATTATATCCTTTACGTAAAACGTAATAAAACACGGCTGACTCCGTGAGAATTTTGCACGCCGTCGTGTTTCTTAGTGAATGGAAACAACATGTGGCCTGATTACCTCAGTGTTACCGTAATCGCGTTATACACGTCTTGGATGAATTGGCGAGCGCTTGCTCGCACAGCTTCGACATCGGCTCGCGCTGCACAACAAGACACGATCTAATTTCCGATTGTCATCCCAAACCAGCGTTTTCTCGTGCAGTTTTTTTTTTTTACGTAACGATATACGTAAAGTAGCACGACATGCCACACTTAATGACACCGTCACGAATGTCTCTTCATTAATTTTTTTATCGTACGTAATTTAATTAAATATTAAAAATGAATGAATGAAGTCTGGAATGTTTGTTAACAGTCAGACGTTTATCGAAGCGAAAAATTTGAACCGTAATGAGGGACGCGTGGGAAATGGAAGGGTGTATTTTTGAAGACTATACCTTTCAACCTCTCTCTTGTGTGAGAATTATTATGCTCTAAAGGAAGTTTGAGCAGACTCGCCTTTGTACGAAAGGTCGGGATGTGGACCTCCTCCTCTTTCGTCACTGCCACTCGCAATCGTTAGCATACAAGGCTTGTTCCTTGCTTGCGCGCAAGCGAGTTTAATTTCTTCGCCATCTGCCCGTTCAATTTATTTTCTAAAAACTACGCCTACGTTTTTTACACGCAAAGGCAGGATATTACTTACTTAAGAGACTAAGATTATGAGCACATTTAATCCCACACGCGCGCTACACAACGACAGATGAAACGAAACGTTTCTGCGGCATTGCAGCGCTCTGGTCAACCGTACAATGGTCGAAAGTGGTATCTAACACCAGATCGTAAAACGACCAGTCAGTCGGCATTTCTTTCGCCTGACCGACGATTGTGCAAATGCATTCCCTCAGTCCCGGACTTCTTGGAGCCACCTGCGTTCGTCGTCACTCAATAGCGTCGATACAATGCGCTCCCCGTCGTCGCGTTCAGAATTGAGGAATTCTGGTACGTGAGATAGCAGCCAAGGATTATTAGGGTCACAAGTTGATGCGAAGATCGCACACGATTTATTCTAGAAACTCAGTCCGATTTTATTGCGGCTTGATGTAACAAGTGAGTTTTTGTCTCAATTCGATTTCTAACTAATTTTGTTTCGATATTGTAACTTACATGTTCGTATTTTATTTGCTTCTCGCTTTGTATACACGAAGGCACTAATTAGCACAGGCTACCGTTAAATTATTCCGCGGTATTCCATTAGGTGAGCTTGACGCAACGAGCAACCGAGCAACTATCTCGCCCATTACTGAAACTGGTTATTAACATGCGAAATGTAAGCCAATTTATAGATCATCAAAAGTCACATGATATGTGTTTGCGTGTTGATGTATATTTTTGAATGTAATTTAAAAAAAAAACAGAGAGATTAAAAAAAATTTATATAAAATACACTTGTTAAATAATAGTTTTATAGAGGAGGCTTTACTTTAATCTGGATTTTCGTGTTCTATTTTCTTTATCGCGCGAAGGACGCGGAGGCGTCATTAAGCACAGCCGTTGCTCATCATACTCGTGAGCGTGACTTTTGTCGTATCGTCCTCATTAAGACCGGCGTTTACCGTTTGTTTCCTGAATGCGGGATGCACGTGACGGCCGATGAAAATTCAGGGTCGAGGTTTGAGACACGTTTTCTCGCGATATCACCTAACACGTTTGTTATCCCGCGCGTTATTCTCACGGTTCGCTGACCGATAAAGCTTGTCGCCTTTCTACAAACGACTATGTCACGCGACCAGTGAACGCAGCGAGAAAACGTAACGTGACGTTCGTTTTCAGAGACGAGCAGGCATCGTTTAACCGCTTTGTTCTTCAGCAATCGGAAGCGTCATACAAATTTATTCAATTCAAGAAAGGACAATAAATTATTTTTTATTTTATAAATTTATGGCACATTTTTTCTTCTTAGAGAAAATATTTAGTTTTCTTTCTAATAAGCATCTTGAAGCGTCGATCTTTTAACTTATTAAACGAAACTCACACAATTTAACCGCAGAAACTGTGTATAAAACTGATAAGACGAGAACGCGATTAATAGAGACCAAAACTTCCAGAATCACGAAATAGTTTGTACACGACGACCTGATGTGACCCGTGACGTGCCGATACCGTGCAATTTCGCATTTCTCGCAGTTCGTCGACCGAGAAAAGCATGAGATATATAGCGGGCGCCGCGCTGTCGCGAACGCGGCGGTCACGTGCAAAAGCGCGGCGGCCGCGCGTGCGATTCGAACGAGATGCATTCGCGATGTGAGGAACGGCGAAGTGAGGTGAAAATACGAGGCGCGGCTGCCAGCCGAGCGCGAGCACACAATTCTTTCGCTTTATAATTCGCGACGTTGTTGCACTCGGGGCGTGGTCGTGTGCAAAGTTGCACACCGTCATGGCGCAGCTGCATCACGGACGTTTGACAGCGCGGAAAAAAAAAATGTGCCCGCGCGATTATCATCAAGCGCCGAGAAAGCCACAATTACTCTATCCTCGTAAAACAGCGACCGCATCACGTAGGAGCGACGAGAGAAAAGCGCGTGTTTTATCACAACCGCGTGCGATAACAGCCACCAGATTCCGAGAGAGTGGTATAATAATATTTTGCGGTTTGGGCGACAAACCGAAAAATCGTTGATACGTTTTGCTATTTCGTAATTTTTTGTTAAGTCTGCGTGAATAATAATGAAGATAAGGTCAACAATTACTATAACAATTACTATAATAATCGATGACTTGTTCGAGAACTTCGAAGTGGTCATCTAAGTGTGTCTCTCTTTCTCTCTCTCTCCCTCCCCTCCCCCTCTCTCTCTCTCTCTTTCTCTATGTTACGTGACTAGAATTTCTCACGGCGATGATATGCTCTAGCCGTTGGCGACTAACGGTAAACCTCAGGCAAGTAGTAACGTCATAGCTTTAACGAATTTGTCGTTAAGTCACGGACTCAAGCGAGGTGTAGCAAAAATTCGAATTTCAAACGTGGTCGCTTATATATTTAAATAAAATATTAATGAAGAACGTTGTTGAACCGTACAAAAATACATATCTCTATCACGAATGTCACGTGTCATGTGATACCAGAATTCCGATGATTTGTGAGTTTTCAAAAATTAAAAGTAAACATTTTACGAAATAAAATGATGTAAGAATTGAAAAAATTATCGACAGGAAACCGAGAAAGAACTCTCTCTCTCTCTCTCTCTCTCTCTCTCTCTCTCTCTCTCTCTTCTTTTTCTTAATATGCAAGATGAAATCAGAATCCTCCGGTATAAACCACGTGCGGGTACTTATCTATCTCTATACCAGTATCCAAGTCATGTACCTGCCTATCTACCTACCTACCCAGCTACCTACCTACCTACCCACCTATCAAAAGCCGCAAGGCTGATCTGTGTTCTCTTTGCCGCCATAATGGCAGAGAGATTAACCTTCGTCGAAAGTATTTTAGGTCACGTCATAAAAAATTTTATCTAATGCAAATATTTTTCAAACAGAATGAATAAGAACTAGTTCATCGAAATAGAGAACTTTCTTTAAAAAATAAAAAATATACTCTATAATCTGTGATAAATGTATCGTAGATACATTACGATAATTTCTTTTTTCCTCTTTGCGCAAGAAACTATCGGGACTCAAGAGCAAAGCTGTTTTATAGCAGCGAAAATATTTATGACGTAATATATCATGCCGTTCTCTGCAATAAACATATCTATATTACACTTAAATGTTGTACAATAAAAAATTATATGCGTGAATAGAGAACCTGTTTATCTCTAATCCAACGACTCTGGCAAAGAAATTCCAAAGAAAAAACGAGCAAAGGAATCCGATGGATCGCGTTCCTCGTTCGCAACTGAGCGGCATTTCTGGATGAAGTTTGCAACTGCGTTTGATGCCGCGGAAATTATCATGCCGAGTGCGAATTTTTTTAAATCATCCGAAGCTCGCGCGCAAATGCACGCGTAGCTCATAATTTCGTTGGTTCAAACATCCTATTAGCATTTTACGAACGCAAAGCGCGAACGAAGAGCGAAGGAGCAACGTATATAAAATTCACCGAGCAAGAAACTTTCTCTTCTATATTTACGCGCGTTCCTACAGTGCTTTACGACGCGAAGTTCTGCTACACGCAACTCTGTGCGCATCAGAATCGAGCTGGTAGCGATGTGTCGAACGAACACGACATGCGCGAAAGAAAATCCCGCGAATTGTAACGCAAGAACTGACTGAGAGATCGAACGTGACACGTTTGTGAGTACCGGAAAAGGTAAAGGAAGTTCACGAAGAAGCTTCTGGTTTCTGGTTTCCGTAAATTACACACATTCTATATTTTACAATTACCTACATACATACGTAAAAAAATATCAAATTATAGTAAATTCGATACTAATAGTAAATAGATACTAATTTACATAATCTATGCAGATTGATGTAACATTGAAATTTTGAATTATGTGAGTTTTTTGGATTATTTACAGTCAGAGAAATGAATATTCAAACTTGCTTGAACAGATCTGTGCGTATCATCAATCTAACGTTACATCAACGTGAGAAATAAATGACACGGTCTGCGTAGCATTAAGTTCCACGATACACAGAGTCTCACACTACTCGCACAGATAAATTTTTCAGAATGAGGAGTTACTCATTTTACATCATAGAATGGATCTTTAAATCGCTAATTAGCACAGTGTTTTGTTTTAATTCACGTGTTTTCTGTGCGCGAAGATGCTGCGAAGTCGGTGCAAGTTTACATAATTCTTCGACGTTTTACAAAAACAACCACGTTGAACTTTTGTCAAGTGTTGCATAATAATTGATATCTGCTCTTGCGTAAAATGCGTATACGCGCTTATTGAAGCAGCTCGATTTTATTTTTCAATAGAACAGCGTTCTTATAATAAATTTCGTTTCGTTTCTTCTTGTTCATCACTTTTGAATATAACAAACACGCGTATCATCGATCGGCAGTTGTGTACGTCTTGAAATTTAAAGATCGCAGGCGTAAGATCGTGGACGGTAAATTTCAACACCTCTCGCGTAGTCGTAAATGATTTCCACATATATAATTATACGCAATTTCGTCACGTGTATCAAGAGGCGTTTGTCATAAATATACATAAATACATTCTGTGAACCGCACACAGAAGATTATCTAAACTTTTAGAAGAAAATTATTAAACATAAGAAAACTTTATGTTGCGGTGTTCAAATAAAACAGAAAATTATTTTCTTGCATTCGTTCAAACTGTTTTTCGATACAAGATTATTATGTTTACAATTGTTAGGGTCGAAGAAACGTCGAACAAACTCGAGACAATTTCAAGCATAACAACGAAACAATTTTGATATTCTTCTACATATTTCCAATCAAAAATTTAAACAAAAGAATTTTTGCAATTGTACACACTGGCGAGAGAGATTTAGATTTTATCTCATCGTATCGGTCAAGGATTGAAAAAAATGTTCGTAAAATAGTTTAACTTGAATCCGTCTTGCGAGATAATTTTCGTAGAAAGCTAACATCTCCATGAAAGATTTTTTTTTTTCAAAAGGATCTACTATCTATCTTCACTGTAAAACACGTTGAATCTGGCCTCGTATTCGCTCGGGCTCGAATTCTCCAGACGGTGCGAGTGAGCCTCTGGCGCCTGCTTGAAAGAAAGGCGCGCTCACGCAAAATCAACGCTTCTCGAGCCAAGCACGTTCGATTGAGACGAATTTCAAACATTTCTCGCAGCACATTTCTTTCATAAACTTACGTATGTGTTTCTCCTACGTTCTACGGTGCAGCAGTCTAGTCCCAAGGTACATGTAACACCACTGAAAGTCCGAGTCCACGGTCTTTGCCGACGACAAATTCACTTCACAGAAAGAAACGAAATTCGGACCGCATGGATGAACTGCCGATAACGATAAGAAGAATTTGTCACGTGGGCTGGAAAGGGAAGGTGACACCGTCTCTCATCGAGCGAATTTCACGCTCAAGAGCGAGATCACGCAAAAGGACCAGAAACAAAACGAAAAGCAAAAATCCGACGAATTGTTCTCAGGGTCACGCAGCTCCTTCCCTCCGGCCCGCTGCTACACGACTGAAGAACCGGACTCTCTCCCTGCTCAGGTGAACGGCGCGCGTTACCTGAGAAACAGAGGTGCCTTCTTCTTTCCCCTGTAGGAGAGCAACGCGCGACAGAGAAAGAAGGCAGCCGTGAACGTAGGCGCAGGAAAGGTGGAGGAGACACATTGAGTGGTCGTTGCGACGCGAGGGAAGGACGAACGACGTTCGCGTTGTTTGCTACATGAACACCATTGCGGGGGTAGCTATACGGTACATTTAAATACCTGTCACGTGGCGGCCGGATTGCTGCAAAATGACGTCAGAACGCGAAAGAGAGAAAGAAGAAAAGAGGAATTTGCCTTGCACGTCTAAGATTCATCTCGGAGAACTCTAATGGCGGTCTTCAGCGGGAAACAATTTAAATGGACGTCGTGTTTTGAGACTGGAATTTCTGTCACTTAATGAATTTTTATTCTTGTAGAAAAAAAGAATAAGATGATTTTATTTTAATAGCTACATAACGTAAATATTACAAGTAAATAAAGTATTTACAAAAAATAAATTTCATTTGCCCCATTAAAAAAAATTTAAAACACAAAGTTTTTTTGCAAAAGAAAAACCTTTTCTCAGCGTTTAAAAATAGTATTCTAATGTCAAACCGGTTAAGCACAACCGGTTTTGCTTATTGAAAACAATATCTTATTTCAATGGATGTCCTTTTCGTGTCGATTCTAATTCCATACTCGTAGGAAGGTAGAAGTTGAAGAAGTAGTTTTCTATTCGAGAAAACGCGGCCGTGAACGCAGCACGAAGGCAAAATAGCCGGTCAAACTCGGATTTAATCGCTTCGGGCTTGAGCCAGTCCAGAAAGGTTCGCATTATTACCGAGAGTAGGTACGCGGAGACTGTTAAAGAGACACCTTGAAGAAGAAGTGTTGTTACGATACAATTTTACACTGAAAAAATTACTCACTTAAAACGTTCTTCACACTTTATTCAATAAATACTTTCATTTAATTCCAAAAACACTAACAGTTTTTTTTATTCATCTTTTCTACTCAATTTCTATCTCAAAACATTTGTTTATTAGTAAATTGTTATTAAATTCACAAGGAATTACTAATATTTGTTATGTTATTACAATTAATATTTATTAATATTCATTATACTATTAAAGTTTGAATTTTTATCAAAAAATAACATTGAACAAATATAAATTTGTATTGAAAAAAAAAATATTCTGTAAAATTTTCTGTTGAAAAATACTTCTGTCGCCGTTTTATTAATAATTATGCCCAACACGCGATTTATATTGACACAAATTTTGACGAAACAGCACGAGCATACAAAGCTCCGGCACACTAGCGGCTAAGTAGGCGTGCGATTGCAGCAAGTAGGTGTTTCGCGAAAAGAGACATCGATGCTCGCTCAGGAGAGGTCGTCGAGCCAGATCGGCGCGGAGTCACGCCACGTCGGGTACGACGACCGGGTCCTCGGCGTGGAGATTTCTTTTTCTTGCGTACTTGAATGAAAGTTGTAATTGAGCATGACGCTGGACGTGCACGAGCGTTGATGTGCCCGATAACGATCAATCGCAAATTCGCGATTCGCGTTTCACGCGCGACGATGTCCGTTCGCAAAATTTGCGATGCCACTAATTCGAAAAGATCCGCTCTTTACGTCGACGATTAGAAATTAGCGAGAAACGCGATTCGCGTCATTTGTCTCGCCGTAACACAACCGCAAGTGCAGAAAAAAAAAAATCTTTAACCGCAGCGACAATATGGAGAATGATATTGACGTTCGACTTTTACGCGGAAACCGGATATTTTTGCTGCAAAGAAAAACCTTGTGTATTATTGAATAATTGATTATCTTTAAAATATCTAGAAAATATAAAAATAGATACGCACCAATAGAAAGTAAATAGAAATATATTTCATATAATTCTTCTTGCGAGCAAGAGGAAAAAATGGTCTTCAGAACTCGCTTCTTTCATTATTTCGAAAGCAAAGGGTCGCACAAATACAATAGGAAACTTAAACCGTAACGTCTATGATCTCTTCTTAATATACAATCGCTTAATTATCTCCGTCGAGGTAATTCAGGTGTCGTTTCTTTCTTTTTTCTACTCGTTCTAATTGCAACGGACGTAACACTTTTTGCCAAGCGTGACTGCGGGTACGCTTTACGTTACGCAAGAAGAACGAGCGCATCGACGCCGCCAACGCGATTATTTTCAACTGGCAATTAGCGCCGAACCCGGCAACAAGACCGCGCCAGATCTCGACGGCGCGCGGTGACGATCGGACGAAAAGTCGAACGGGACAATTTTGTGTGACAAAGAAGCTCATGTAAGCGCATTCCGTTAGAGTTTTATCGGGTCTGCTGCACTTCGAGGCGTTCAACCCGGCAACTCGCTTCGCGCGCACGCGAGCGAATCTTCGCGCGGCTGTTTTATAAATAAAACGGAACCATCATTCTTAAGTTGCTTACCAAGCCAGAAAACGCAATCCGAGACAGCCACACCGATTTGCAACAGGCCGCTGATTCGGTTCCGAGTAGCGCTCGATCGTTACTCGTTTGCAGCTTTACAAAATCTTTCATATTTTATTTACGTGTAAAAGTAGCGTTTTTATAATGAGAGCTTAACATCGCGAACTCGATCAAATTCGAGACGCAATCATTATCACGCAATTTCACTTTCGGTCGAAATGCACGCAACTGCGGCACGGATGCAGCTCGCGAACTACATAGATATATACATGTTAGCATCAAAACCCGAAGTGAGGTTGATTCTAGGATTGACTGGTCAATTCGCGGAGCGAATCTGGTCAAAGACCGAAATAAGGTTTTTACATACTTTTCAATGTACGCTATTGTTGCAGTGACATATTATAGATTAGGTTGGGTTAGGTTTTTATGGGGAGGGAGTGCAGGGGGAGAGGCTTCGCCCCTCTCCCGCCCACACGTGTACGATAGTATGTGATACAGAGGAAATATTGTATACGTCTAAAATGTCCATTCGGACTTTGACCGTTGTTCCGCGCATTGACCGGTCAATCC
>QVOB01022485.1:0-11350 GCA_014839585.1 Pseudomyrmex concolor
ATATATATATATATATATATATATATACGTGTATATATATATATATATATTAAATATACATATATAAATATGGCTTTCTCTCTGCAAAATTGGAAAAACAAAATATTACAACGCAATTACAAAATAATAAATTAAGTAAATAGATAATAAATTTTACAATTAATTCCCACTCTCATAATTGTATATTAAAATTCAAAATATATTTTATAAATTTATACAATGATCAACTTTTATTTTTGCTATATATATACCTTTAGTTTCGAAAGTGTTATAAGGTACATGTAATAGTTAATATATTATACAGTGTAAGCGATGAACAGGTGTTTTCGCGTAAGCCACGTGTATACTCGTGTCCACGCGGCTGGAAAAATTTAGCGTAGGACGTTAAAGCGGAGCGAAATTCGCCTCTGTGTAATACAGATCGCTCTGCTCACCTCTGTTGAGGTGAAACATTTTAGAATCGACGACACGGAATCACCTTGGAACACGGGGGAGGAGACCGGACGAGAGAAACCGCCGGCTCGACGATTTTACGCAAGTGTGTTTACTTTCCATGTATTTCTCCATGTGCGGCGAGAATTGACTGAGGGCAGTGTAAAATATCGTCGAAAGTTAACGCGGGCGTTTGTACGTTAATTATGTGAACGTTACACCTGCACGAGCGATAAAAAGAAACTCCGTCGCGTTCGAACTCACCTACGCGGCGATATCGCGTTCACTCAGACCCCATTAATGGACGTGCTCGAAGATTTAATTAGAAGAGAATTCACACGCTTGGCGCATACAATCGCACACGCGCAGAAGTCTCAGCGACGTTTCGTAGCGGTATTTTGATTCCGTAATTGTAATTTCTAAACAATAACGTCTGAGGTAACGGCGAGTGTACATTGAATAGCAGATGTAACCTAATCTAACCTACATTTAATTGATTCGAAGATATGAGAACTGTAATGGAAAACCGGAATATTTTATCTTTATGCAAACTTTATGTTAGAAGAATTCAAACTCTTTACTAATGATGCTCTCAAGCTTTTCCTCTTGTCACGTATCGATCTTCAAAGGTCAAATACGTTCTGTTGAAGAGTTTCTATTGATGGCAACTCTGTACACACACACACACACACATATAATTCTGCGATTCGTCCGAATCGCATTAGACTAACAATACAAAATACAGGCTTTCGCGACGTTTACGCTCACGAAGTTTTCGACCTCATATTGAACGCGCGTCTCTAAAAATCGACATCGCCAATTACGATGCCTCCGAGAAGGCGCGATTTGCATGTCGTGCCTCCTCGTGAGCGCGATTTGCAGCTTGGTCTTCTTCGCATCGCGCAGGTGACAATTCGCAGCGCGTATCGTAACGCGAGATTTGTCCTCGCGAACTGTGTGATTATCGTAATGACCGATCATTACGCATCGACATCGTCAGATTTTTTAGTAGGCGTACATTCGAAATCACGTGCGAACAAATATATTCTCTGAGAATGAAAACAACGAAGCCGCGCGAAAAGAAATAGTCCAAGTGGGAGATAAAAACGTTCAAAATTTAGTGACAAAAATTCACGAAACAGTAAGAATAACGTAAATAAGAATAAGACAATGCATTTTTTCTGATAAGAACTTTGGCTCTCCGGTACGTTTGTTCCTATCATTGCGAAAATATGCTACAAGTTAGTAAAAGTTAGTTTTGTAACACTTTTTTTTATGAAATTCTCTATTGTTGTTCTCTATTGTTCATCCCAAGCAACCGAGAAAATTTATAACCCTCTCTTTATCTTAAAAGCAAGCTACTTGGATTGTCTTCTTGGATCGCTTCATTCTGAAACTCAACGCTATTCAGAGAAGCTGTTGCGTAACGTTATTTCTACTTACAATTAGTCTTTACTTAAAGTTGATTTCACTTTGCCGCCTGCGGCGTATTTTATAACGTACGTTCTCCTTTAAAATCTCTTTCACCACAAATAGATATATATACATATATGTATATATTCAACGGTACTCGCTCCACTTTTGCGTTATTTCTCATGAGTCATCTGGCTTACACACGGATGTGATAACTTATATTAGGAAATTGTGAGACACGTGACGGCAAAAGTTTGTGTGCAAAATTGTATAAAAGGTATTTTATATTGTTTCCTTTCTAAATTTTGCTTTTCTTATTAAATGTCTCTCTTTGATGAAAAAAACATGTAGTCGTTCTATTCCCTGAACTTGAAATGTGCGTCAAACTCGGAGGATATTAAGCGTTAATAAATCGATAATCAACTGTCATTATAATCTTAATGATTGCTACTGCTTTGTTATCGTCGTTGCTCTCGATCGACTGACACCGATTATCTATCAAGATCGCGCATCAGCATATCCGGTCGCGTTCACGTCAAGCAACGTGCTACCGTCCGATGTGCTCTTCGCGATTTTTATACTTTTATATTTCCGACATTGCACAGTTGATGCCGAACGTAAATATGACGTAAAACAATGAAAGATAACGCTTGCAAAAAGATAATTGAAATAATTGAAATTCTGAAAAGAAACGCGCAAATTTTTTCACGCAATGAGAGCATCACCTGAAATATGATGATTAATTACGAGTCTCAAATCGAAGTCGACAGCGATCGAGACATGTCCGTGTCTTTGTTTTCTATCGAACTGTAATTCATTAAAATTCCTTATAATTCACGGCATTAAGTAGTAGTTTCGTAGGCTTCATATGGCTTTTAATCTCGGGAAAGAAGAAATCGATTTCGAATGCATCAAGAAATACGCACTTGTAGCCTTCGAAGGCAACATGAAACGCTCCCGTACAGGTAAATGGCGGCGGCCGTTTGATTAAGCACGGTAGCTAGGCACTGAGAGTAGTCGTTCGCGCAATTACGCCAAATGGATTTCCTAATTGCGGCGCCGTGCCACGGAGAGAGATTACTCACGTTCGATCGTCCCGCGTCCGTTGAATCGGCAAAAATCACGATATCGAGCCGTCGTGGGAGATATGTCTGGCTGCGGAATCGATCTGACAAGGATCAATTTCCGCAGCGGACACGGTGAAAGCGAGAAAGATCTGTCGGTGCGGAATTCATGAAATTAACCGGTAAATCTCGTGGTATCGATAGATCGCTTCAGTGTTACAAAACAAAGAAATTATAATTATAATCGTATTTTTTTTTTATTAATCCTTTATATTCTATTCCCTTGATGCTCGCTTCAACGAACAAAGATTCAGCCTGAGAGAAGCTGGTGTAATCGCCCGCGGGACGGCAACAAAACGCTCACACGCTGCTAGTTGTCTCTGCAACGAAGGAGAGTCGCGTGTAATCTTATCGGCGAGATAGCGCGACTACCTTAATCCTCGCTTATTCTATTTCTTGCACGGCCGCCGTCTTTACGTGGGAGCGCGAAAGATACGCGCGGAAAGGAAGAGAGAACATGCTCCCGAGAGAGAGGGAGCGTTAAAGGGTTTGGGGATGGGGTAGGTAGGAAGATTGCAGGGGCTGCGCGCGTTGAGCCAAGCGAGCGCACCGAAAGGCCTTTCGATCTGCATAGCAAATTGGCGATCGATATACGGTCACCGGCGCGCGGTGAATCGCGCGAGCCTCGAATTAAAGCTTATAACTTTCATGTCCGGCGCAATGTATCATTATGCGCGCAAGGCTCCGTCGATGCAGCTGCCGCAACAGCGGCGGCGGCGCGGCGGCGAGCGCGAATACGCGCATAAAGCACGATAAATCGTCGCCGCCGATAGATACTGACCGATCGGACGACAGTCATCGATAACGATCGAAAAAATGCTGTGCGCATGCAATCTCGATTCCTTGCATCACAATGTGTGTGTGTCTTTTTGTGTAGTAACAATTAATAAGAATGTTGCAAAGAAAAGTTAAAGTTCAGGAATTAAATATTGCAACAGGACTTTAATGTGCACATGTGATTAAAATGTCAATCATTTCAAATTTGCACAATTTGTTACTCGCTAATAACTTTGCGATTCATAAAATAATATTCACGATTTATTCATCTCTGCTGCAATAGGTATTTTGTACATATATGTATATATGTATATATATATATATATATATATATATATATATAAAATTTAAAAAGTGCAATATACAAATTATAAATAAAATAACAAATAGATTCTCGAAAATTAATATCTGAAAAATATCTGATTTTACTTTTTGCAGGAGTATGATGAATAAAATTGATGTCTTTTTCGATAAAATTTTTCTTATGTAAATGCGATCATTACATATCGACGAGCGCTCGCAATTGGGCGTTTCTAAAATTGTGCAAATATCGCGATATCGACGAATATTTTTGTCGCTCGGCGCCTTGTTTGCAAATAAGACAAGACAGCCGTGACATCTGACACTTTGTCTGCTACGTGTCCGGTCACAGTCTTTGCCGCGCGCGTACAACACGAATGACGCTGACTGCTTGAATCATATTAAGAATTCATTAAGACAATAAAAACTAGATTATTTCACGATGTCAATAAACTTGTGCCAAATCTAAAATTATCTTGGAATAACGTCCTATATGTAATCAAGTAAATTAAATAGTATAGTACTTTCTATTTAATAAATATTAAATAAATATGTTTTTTTACTATAAAAATAAGTGCATTAATAGTGTATTACTTTTTATTTAAGAAATATTTAACGAAGAGAACCAATAATTATATGATAATAATAAAGAAAATGTTCTTAAAAATGATTTTCAGAGTTTGAACCGTTAGTGTCATTTTTATATCGACGACGTGGACATTTTCAATTCACTTCATCAAGATTTCAAGCTTGATACTGTATCATATTTGAAACTCTGACGAAGTGAACTGAAATGTTCACGAAACGTCGATATAAAACTGACACTGCGATTCAAACCCAAAAACGATGTTCAGAAATTTTTATAACACGAAAGCACAGAGATAAGAACACACAAAAATTTTATATTTCTTTATGTCACTATTTCTTACGTTGTAGGATGCATGTGTAAAAATAAGAAATTTTGATAAAATGTTTTAACTGTTTGTAAATATATAGATACCTATATATACACACATATCCTCGCGATGTAGCAAAAGCGATCCAACACGCGGTGGATCGGCGCGTGCGCGACGGGAGATTTAACGCGTACATGTCACGCTTAGCACGCGTCAAAGTCACAAAGCGTGAAGGGACGAAGCGCGTGGAAGAGATTGGTCGCAGCAGATCGTTCTACGTGGCTGAGTTAACGCGCGTGTCCGCTCTACTTCCGATATTAAGCCACCCTCACGCGTAAGGTGGCGGCCCATCGTAACATCGCTGGTAGATATTTTCAAAGAGTCTCTGCGTCGTCACGCAAATACTCAGTATTTACAATATCATGTTCGAATCGATGTCAGATGCAGATGCGAGAAAAGGAATGTTTCATAAAAGATGAGATTAAAGAAAAATGCTCATGCAATTGTTTTTGTACACTTTCGCGAGCAATATCGGACGCGCAGAAATTCGAGAATGTGCGACTGTTAAGCTCAATCGATATTTTAAATTTTCGAACTTCTGCGTTCGATACACGCTTTTAAAGTTGCAATTGCGAGACGGAAAAGGTCGAGCGTAAAAAAGACCAACTAGTTGAGAACACGCTTTGCGAGTGTTTGCTTTTAACACGCGTATCCGCTCCACTTCCGACGCTCAGCACCGCGACGCTTCGACGAGCGCGGCGCAACGAAGTTAAAACCGCCCTCGCACGTGACAACGACGGAAAGCTTTAGTGAGGTCGATTATAAACGCAATCTAGTGTCAACGAGGGTGGAAAAATCTCTGATATTAAATAGCGAGTCTATGTCGCGCAGTTATTTTTCTTTTGACGAGTCGTGTGCTATTCGACTTCGTTTTGTGCACGAAACGACGATCATCTGACATATCGATATTCCAATTTATAAACTATCCGACAAAAAAAAATGTACAGTCCTTTGGGCACGATGCCTTTTTTATTCACATTCGATGTTTTTTGTCTCACAATAGAGGCGGCGATTAAAGTCGTGACATTAATGGAGCAAGCAACGGCAGAGTTGCAGCAAAATAAAACAACGAGATATTACTCCGTTAACCGAGTTTCGATATAGTCTGTGATATCAGCAACCCTCGATTAACTTTTATAACGTTAGAAGCAGCGTACTAGTACATGGAAAATGTACCGTGTCGTACATAATATACAGAATCGAGCAACGTAACATACACACACACACACACACACGTTAAATTAAAAAAAATAAACTTATAAAACGATATAATAAAATCGTGTATAATATTTATTTACACAAATTATTTGCAAATTATTTTTACGAATCGAAGAAGAGATAAGAGAATCGATACTTTTTACACAAAATAAACCAATGAATGACACGTGATAGATAGAGGATCCTCTTATCGCTAAAAATATTGCTTTTGCGAGAGTTACTTCGCGGTTCTGCGGTCGACTCGGACTCGCGATATTAAGTATCGATAAAACTACGATGGATCGGAAAAAAAATTTCGCGCGTTCTCGCTGATAAAAGGTAACATCGGATTTTGTTGCTTACCGGGTCAGGGACAGCCGCGCATCCGATCTTTTGACAAGTCAACCCTCTTCACCTTGAAGAACTTTAACTGGCGCGCGCTGGGACTTCTTCTCTCTCCTCGTTTATTTCCTTATAGTCACAAATCACAAAAGAGCAGGCACTGAACTTAGAGCTTATACGGAAGAGACCAATCCTTTCTCGTTATCACAGCAACAATAAAATCGTCCGGCTTCGGACCGTCGCAGCGCAGTTCGCGACGTTATATTTCCGCGACACAGTTGTTATTTTACTCCAACAACGAATGAACAAGTTGCAGAAATCGCTCGTCACGAGCAAGCATTATCACAATGCATCAGCACACACAAAATCTCGCCGATCTCTCCGCCGATGACACTTCAACAACATCCGTCTTTTTCGTTCACGTGCGATCGGGAAATGGCATTGCTCGACGGTGTGTGAACTCTCTTTTGTTCCTGATGTATACGTCGGAATCGTTAACAGCTAGAGCGTAAACTCGTACGAGCGGCCAAGCGAGATCAATGAGGCACATCGAGATCACAGACTTCTCCGGTCCGTCGGGATGTCACGCCGCCGAGGTATCACGTGACTTGCTAAACGTGACAAATGCTGTCGATGGTGATGAACGTCGAGTATCCTGCGATGGTCTTTTGACACGACGGATAATAATCGCGCGCGCGCTTTTTTCTCACAGCAAAACGGAGCTCTCTCTCTCTCTTGAATTAACTTCTCCTTCCTCGTAGACGGCTTTGCCTTCCCGACGACTCTTTGTACGCAATAATACTTTTGCTCTCATGCGGAGATAAAGAAAACGGAAAAGAAGAAAAAAGAGAGAGAGCAAGCGAGGATGTTCAAGAGAGAAAAACGCAGCGCACGCTAGCACGAACAACAACACAGCAATCCTCTCAGTAGCGCTGTCGCGCGCTGACTGTGGGGCTTCGCCGACTCGTTTCACCTTCGCCCGCGCACATCACCCTTCACCCCTCTCTCCACGTGCGCAGCCTGGCTCGGAGTTTCCCTCTCTCTCTCTTTTCAGTCGCCCCACTGACTCTCGTGTGCACGGACTTTAAGTCCCCTCCGTCACCGCCACGCCGCTGCCGGCACTAGTGCCAGCTGGCCCCACCATCGCTCGCGCCTCATCGGGACTCGGTCCCCTCTCCAAGACATTACGCGTCAACCTAACCGAGCACGGTAGGCGCGAGGTGGGTGCACGCACACTGTCGCGCGTGGGCGCACGTACAAGCATTGGAGCCACGCCTATCTCCCTACCACGTGCACGCGACCGACCAGTTCACGCTGTTTTTACCGGCGAAGTAGCCAAGGGTGACCGAGCGCGAGAATGACGCGCGGCGAGCGCGAGAGAGGGAAATATGGGGTTGTATGCACGCGAACGTATAGCACGAAGGTGAGCGAGAGCGCGACAGAGAGAGATATCTGGCGTCTTGCCGGACCTGCCCACGCGTCCAAGGGTGCGTGCACACGCGCGCAGAGCCTCTTCGATAAAGAATGGTGGTGTTGCCGTGAATAGTACGCTGAAACTACCGCTGAATGAATACCGTTGAACGTATGGTTCAACAGGTAAAGTTGGGAAAAGCGGTTGAATACTCTTACTCAAGAACATGTGCAATCGTCAGTCATCAATAATTATTGTAAATATTATTCTGTATGAATAGAATTTAACTATCTTTTCTGATATATTATTTGCTTTCTCTTCGACTACTTAATGCGGTATCAAATCAATGATTAGGATTAGGTTTGCTAATAAATACTTTATTGTGCAAAGATGTGTTTACGTAGTAGTATTCTTTAAAGTGACTTCAAATAACTTGTCCGATGAAATTTGGAACATCCGTTCTATTCCGCGAACGCAGAAACTCAAATATAGCCTTTTGGAAAGTTTTTCTTTTTTTTTTTTTTTGATAAAAATACCCGACGTCGTCCGCTCCTTCTACGACTTTTGTAAACAAACGCCCCTTGAGATATTGACACGTGGTCGAGGCTTCGGCCACACTTTAGACACGTGTCCACTATGTCGAGAGTACTCGCTAAGTGGCTGCTCGACCGTTCGAATTTTTTCTAGACGTTCGTATTTGCCTTTTTCCTCTTTTCATTTTTTTTTTTCCATCGAAGAAACCGCCACGGCGGCGGCCCGATGCCAGATGGAGAACCCAAGACACGGAATAATCGAAGTTGATTTATTTTAGGAACTCGCGTGCCTCAAATATAGATTTTCCGTCGTCTATTTTCTTTGTGTAATGCGGAATATTATTCATTTTTTTCACATACATAAAATAAAAAAATATGTATATGTACATACATATACATATATGTATGTAACACACGAGCTCGCTTTGCAGCTCATACTATTCACTATCGAATAATCAAGTACGATTTATCATCTCGTCGATGATGATTCTTCGAGAATTACAGCTATGCAATTTATATAACAATTATTAAATAATTTATCAGACCGGTTGTCTTTCAAACCCCGGCGTGATTTTGTCGGCACTAATAATCATATCCTTCAAGAGATACGAGGTCAATAATCTTGTGTGAAGTGTGATGTTCTATGTTCGTAGGACCACACAGATCACGTTCCATATATATCTACGAGCGGAGTCACGTATACGATCGAGAGGCGTGTAATTTGGTAAGTGCGCACACTAGGTCGAGGCAATACATATTTCCCTCTCTTTCCTCTTCTCTTGCGCTGTAATTATAACAAATTGATAGGCTCGGGCTGGTCCATCGCTTATTGAAATAATTGCGCGATCTGCATCATTAGCCTTAATGAGCCCGGGTCGGGAGCTCTAACGCCTCCTAGGGAAACCATTGCACTTTCGAAATCATATACACGCGGCGTTCGTTGCGCGTAAACCCACGCATTTCTCGTCGCCGACCGATCCGTAAAATCTAACGTAATTACAGGTTTGAAACCACGACGCGTAACAACGCATGTAGGTCGATGTATGTTTCGTTGTTTCGCGATCTTGTCGTCAAATTAAATAACTATAATATTACGATATTCCGTTTGCGACTTCCTCGATTCCGTGCCCACGTGTCTGTCGATTGGAAAATCAAGATGTTCACGTTTCAACGCGAGATATAATATACGATTGTTTTTCTTTCTCTCTTTTTCTAATTATGATAAAATGATTGTAACGAAACTGTTGCGCTATTTTATTCAAAACAATAAAATAAAATTGAATGCAACTATATATTTCAATTTAAGTTTGTATATTTATTATTTTGCACGAAATAGTTACTGTTGTCTTTGACATATTTATATTGTCTTTAATATACTTTATTTATTTATTAATATCTTTCGTTTTGTTATAGACGAGGTTATTATTATTATCGGCCATTATTTCCTAGTTAGTTAATGTGATTTCAAACGTTTGCGTAAGTAATGTCGATAGCAGGTACTAGAACAGAAGATTGGAATGGAGAAATAATAAAGAAAAATAATATATAATATAAGTCTTTTTTAATGCACATGTTTTTCCTAATAAATTTTCCGAAAAGCGGTTGATTAATTCGCATTAACGAAAGACCTGCGCTTCTTTCTCTTTACACGCGACTTTCACGTCACATCGCACAAACTACGCGTACGTACGCGCATTGTCACGCACGCCTTCCAAGGTTTGCACCTGGGTATATATCCACCTTTTCCGCAAGAAAGAGATCCTTACCTAAAGGCACGCACGAGATGATCCAGCTGTTTGATCTCCGCCACGCGCTCCCTTTTTAAGAAGCTCGCGCGCGCGCGCAGTAACGGCATCTGCGTTTACACAATCTTTGCCCGTAATGTCGTGTTATATCAGATTTTGCTAATCCCCCGCATGACGTGCGAGAGCGCGTAACGGTAACGAGTCCGAGTACATCCCGTTATATCGTAGGGACTCCGTAGGGAAAAATGAGTGGGTTTCAAGATGTTTTTCAAAAATCTTCAAAACTGAATTTTAAACACACGATCTCGTAATGAGAAAACGAAGAAAGTAAAAAATGAAAGATAAATTATTTTGAGAAACTTATGTTAGATACATGGAAGGCGATTAATACCATGTATTATATAAATATTACATGAATTATAAATTCTTAGGGAATTAACAGACTGTCAATTTGTTGAGTAATTGCAATGATTTTACAATTCCGTGATTTTTTGTCTCAAGTTGTTTTTATATATTTAATAAATGGATAATGATCTTTCTAATCAGTTGAGCCGAGCCCGTCATTCTCGAAGAGGAAGTGCCTTCCTCGAACATTTATTTCGCGCTGCGATTCCGGCTGCGCGCGAAATGCGCGTGGCTCGCGCGACGAAAGAAGCCTCTACGAGGAGAATTCCCGGACAGGAGAGAAAGGACGAGGAACCCGGACCGAGCAAATCCCGAAATAAATGTCATCGTGTATCATCGTGGTAACGTAATCCCGGATCGCGAAGACAAATGGCAGCGGAATACGATACGATGCACCGCGGTCGGTCTTGTCCGAGAGATGAGGAGTCTTCTTCGTTCCACTCGTATTTACATACCGCGGCGCAGGAAAGGTCCGCAGGGAGGTGTTCGTCCTTTCCCGAGAGGTGAGAGAGGGTACGACAACTTCGGAAGAAAACGAACGGAGTGAGATGTATACGTCGTTAAGGTCACCAGTGGTGTACGATTGACGAAGGACGGACGGTGACTTCGCTTCCAGAAATCAGACAGGATCGGATGCGATTTGCGTGGTTCAGGGTCGGTGAATAAAAGTTCTGTACGACCGTTTCTTAACGCTATCGATAACCATCCAATATTA